>AZLU01000200.1:0-75649 GCA_002224055.1 Pezizomycotina sp. ARF18
TTGTTGTATATTTGTAGGGCAGTCGTTGACGTCGACAACCTTTTTGATACTCGTATTATTGTTTGATTTTAAATTAGAACTAGAGCGATACATATTAGTCCGATCGTATATCCGTCAAGTTATATCCTCGAACACTGGCGTTGAGTTTCGGTAGAACACGATGTCCGTGGTCGTTTCGCTCTATAAACCCCGAAAGGGGAGAATATTGAGAAATCTCAGACCTGGAATTCGTCTATTCGATTTGAAATTTGTTATTATTTTCTTCCTCTATATATATATCAATCGAGGAACGGCAGTAGACGTCGAGAAGATTCGGAATAAACGGATATATTATATATTATAAATAACCCTCCACCATCTATCTATTCACGATGCTCATCCTTCCATACAGCAAAACCTTCTAGCTCGACCAAACACAAACCGTTCTCCATATTCCATCATACAACCCTCCGCAGAAAGGCCCTACTAAGTAAAACCTACCTCACCTCTCTTCTTCTGGAGAAATCAATTTCCGGACGAAATCCACCCCAAACCATCCTTCCACCGCTCTCACCACCACACAACTCCCTCCCATATCCTTTCGAAAACACCAATAGAGATGCCGGCAGCAGGTTCCCGTTGGCAGACGCGCACCCCTTCCAGCGACGCGAAGCAGCGAGCGAAGCGGAGCAGAAGCGACGGACTCGCAGTCGGGTGTTACCGCGCCGGAGTACGCGAACCAAGCCTTTCTCAACGCCGTGGTCCCCGTCGCGGCCGGCGTTGCGGTTCTCAGCCTGCCCTTTGGGTTGCTTTGGGTCCGGCCAAGGCTGGCAAGTGAGAGTTTCTGGAAGGTGAGTTTCGTGGTTTCTGCTTCTTTCGGTCCTATTTTCTTCCTCTCTTATTTATCACCGTTTGGCAAGTTGACTAATACCACGCGTCTGGTAGGGCTGATATGGATATATTTTTCCAAAGCTCGGCGGCTCGTCGCTTGACTTGTTTATAGTGTTTTCTCTTTCTTTGGACGGACTATTACCGGAGACTCTGGAGTATCCAATAGGATTTCTTTTGTTTTGGGAATTTTTATTTCTTGATTCCTTTTCTTGTTTTATTTTCTGATGAAACGTGACGATGCATGACGTGGGCGTTTGTGGAGCTTTATTAAAGGACGTTGTTTCTTTTTTTAGTTTCCTCCTGTTCCTTTTCTTTCAGCGTGCTCTTGTTTGTTACTCTGTTGATTTGCTCTTGGGATCGTATACAGAATTCTCTAGGTTCACGGCGTTGAATTTTGTCTTTTTTATCTTGAGCTCTGTGCTTCATTTCTTCTTTTCTCTCTCCGCGCTTCTACTCGGACTGTCGCATATGAAGCGCATGGTTAGGTGGGAGAGCTATAGACAGTGACTATAATCGTTGTCGTACTAGCATTAAGCAGCAGGTGTTCAATGGACCGTGCCTTCTAATTTGATATCAATGTTGATTATCTGTATTCCTGGCGGCCGACGGCGCTGCCCGCGGCGTTGAATACGGCCTGCCTAAAACCTGAAGCGCTTGAGATCACAGCATTCACAATCTTTACGATTTCCGAGCTTTGCACGGCTGTGTACCCCTTTCGCATTGCTTTTCCGTTATCACCGATGTTGGTTATCACGGTTGTATGGACCGTCAACGTGTCTCAAATATAAAGTTCCAGTCTTTCGCGCTTGCGACAGCCCACCGAGCCTGGCTCGTTAGGTGTCTCATCCGTGACGTTGCGTTTAATAAAAGAAAAAAAAAAACATGAAAACTATTTCTTTACGGTTCTCGAAGGGAGATATTGAAGTCTAGGTTTGGGACCTTAGACATAATTTACGTCGAAGCGGATGTGGTATTGGTGATTGCCAGTATAAAAGTAGCTAAACGTCTTTTGGGTCTAGTAAGCTGATACCTCGAACATACAGCTATTGCCGTCACTTACTTGCCATTACGCATTAATGAGCCCGAGATCGAAAAAGGGAAGAAAAAGTCAACTATCCCAAGAAAACATTAGATTCAAAATATGCCGTCCTTATCTACTCTACTGCGCTTATCTGTCGTATCAATCGGTATCGCAAGCGCCAGGCCGTACGCAAAGGACTACGGAATCGCGGGCCAGATAGTCATGCCGCCCCTCACAATGCTGCCGAGTGGCGCGCCGGGGAAGACTACGGTATATTCGACGGAGTTACACCTATACCGGGTGCATCGCCGTATGTCCAACCATTCGACAACGACGATGCCATGAGTGTCGAGCCAGAGCAGGACCCCGAAGAATCCGACGAGGAGTCCGACACCCAAGAACCAACGATCGAGTACATAGACTACGATAGCAGCGAGGACAGATACGAGCCTAATTCCCCGGGAGGAAGACTTTGAGGATCTCTTGGGTGAGGGAACTAATGATGCGGGTTTAAGTTCCCTTGGGGAGACGGGGAGGAGAAACTGATGATACGGACTTGTCCCATCGGGGAAGATGGGAGGAGTCTGAGTTTCAGCGTCAGTTCACGAGCACGTCAGGGAATCGATTAGGGAGAAGCAGGAGGAGCAGTGGGAGGAAGAGGAAGAGGGAGATGATGAGAAGTTAAAGAAGAAAGTGAATGGCGTAGGCGTGAAAATCTCGGGGTAACTCAGAAAGGCGAGAAAGCCGAAGATATACCGGTAGAGGAACGTCGGATCGCTCGGGTACGGGGTTCCGTAGGTTCGGTGATGCTGAGGAGTATCATCCCTAGTATACTCGCTGAGATGGACCTTTGCTCCATGAATAAGTAACGTCTCTGAAGCCCACTTAAAGGGCATGTTAATTCTAGAAGATAAATTGGATTGTTTTAGTTTCGGAACGATGTTATCTCAATGAAGGTAAATGAAAATGATTTCATGACTTTCAAACAGCAATGAATGTAGTCTCTTTCGTTTTACTACTACTCATTATTTGAGTCTCTTGATACACACTGGTATACACGTAAAAAGAGCCAACTCAAGTTAAATGCGACCGATATTTTAGCTTCACGAAGGGTACTTGGTAGATACACTCCAATAAAGCAGAGTCGACCTCCTCTTAGGAACTAAAAAGCTGTATAGTATTAAATCGTACACATACGTCATCCAAAACTCCCACCTCTCAGAAACTTATGCTTAAACACCCTCCTCTTCTTCATAAACCCCGGAAAGAAGTCCTTCTCCATCTTCCCCTCTAGCTCATCCCACACATCTTTAAACGCCTCGGGATCAACTCTCCCTTCAATCTCAATCATTTGCTTCGCCCCCTCTCTAGTCTCCCTTGTAAGGTAGCTCGTGACGTCTCTATCCGCCTCGCCGGGAACCAAGAAGGAATAATATATCTTTTCCGCCGAAGCGGCCAAATCTGCCCGCTGGAATTCGTGCTCAGAATCCGCTTTTGCGATTGCAGAAAGATGTCGTGGCGAGGTTAACAGCGCGGACTCTTCGCGTGCGGGTGTGAGAATAATGGCCTGATGAAGGATGAAATCTGTGAAGTCGTCGGGTCGACCGGATCGATATCTGCAGTAGATTTTGTGGAGAATCGGAAGATAAACGCTCGAGGACGAAGAATTTGCAATATTTTATGTGATCTTGAATATCTAGCCTTTTTCAAAGCATGTCAGTAATGCTCTCAAAAAAAAAAAAGAAACACAAACATGCTCCGATAAAAGTAAGGTAAACATTACCAGCAGTCTAGCAGGTCTAAAGCGTGCATGTCGTCCCGCATATATACCAGGAAATTGTTATAGGAATACGGGGGCTTTGTCTCTCGTTTCAGTATAGCACTTAGTGTTACCTTGAATTCTCTCCCAGACGAGTCGGCGACGTTGGATTCGTAGGGGACGACAATAAGTCAAGATCAGGCGTAGTATTAATCCCCATTGAATCCCTTTTACTGAGATCATGCTCTTGTGCTTCATCGGCTCTCGTGATTGCAAGGCTAGTGATTGAGGACGAGTCAGATTTGAGCGACGGCGGCTCATCTAGTGACGTAGTCGTGCTAGCGCGTACCATTCTCCAATGCTCGGCCATGGAGGTCTCCGCCGTTGTATTTGTATATGGATCTGCGAGTTCGGAGCGGTTCGAGGCAGCTGTGGTCGTGGGAACTTCTTCGGTCTCGATTATTGGTAACTCCGGCTTCGTAGCGGTGTGTATCTCGTTGTTACCGAGCTCATATCGGGAAGTACTGTCGGCTGTATCTCCCCCAGATGGACCGCTACCGGTTGATTCTCCGCCGATCGGGAAGATTCTCCTATCTGTTCAACAGGGTTCCTGAGCACCATTTTCGGGAGTTGCTGCAGAGATTTCCCCTCGTCCACGACTTGTTTTCCGTTGTCAATGGGCGGATTTTCCTTGATGTTCGGGTCGTTGCGACGAGTATCCTTTGCGATTCTTCTCGGATAGCAGAGAGTAATGGAGCAGCATCGCTTCTCTGTAGTCTAAAACTCTGCCGAATGTCTTCATCGATTATTTCCTTCGGATTCGGACTACTCGGTTGAATTAAATGTGGAGAAGCCGTTCCGTCGTTTCTTTCATCGGTTGTGTTTACGGCAGGCGCCTCGCTTGAGCCTTCGAGCTCCCTTTCTCTACCAGCTAAAGCGGTAGTGGGCTCAAGAACTGCATCTGATGTATCTGATAAAGGCATAACTTCTTTCAGATTCGGAGCAGCTGCCACCAGGGTTGAAAGCTCATCACCGCGCCTGCTTCAATTCCGCCGGAGCTACTATCGCGGAGAATAATACAACACCGCCTTCTCCTTGGTCGATAAGACCACTAATATTTGGGATTACGGTAGTAGTATCCGCCGCATTCTTAGGTACCGCACCAGGTTCATGGCCTCTCTGGTCCGAAGAATGTTCATCAATTACCCTGTCAAGGTTAACCCCACGTCCACATCCTCGCCTTCTCGAATCGGTATCGTGGCGGCCCGAGGCGATGGTCCGTTAGTGAACGATACCGTCGCAGGCCCTACCGCGACGCTACTCGAGCGCCGAACACGGATATCGCTTTCCGATGACCGCGAGACATCAAACACGGCCAAAGCAAGCTGCAATCCAGCTCTATACGCCTCCAACCTCTTCCGAAGCTGCAGAACATCGTAGCCCTCCGGATCCGCCTTCAACTCCTCGTAGGTTTCCCTGCAGCCTTCCAGCATACCGTCGATCTCCTGCCGAGTTCATTCTGCCTAGCCCGGCGGGGATCGAGTAACACCGGCAAAAGCCGGGAGAAAGCGGTGTTGACGTCGTTCATGACATCAAAGAGCCGAGAGAGCTCCGCCCTCCTGCCGCGCCATCGCCAGAGAGGAGGGTATTGTATATACTGGAGGATAGAGACGCACCGGTGACGATGAGATTCGTTAGGGTTGCGATGGACATTTGCGGATCGTCATCATCGTGGTTGCATATGTGAGGAACGGGATGGGATTTCGGAGGTTTAGGGAGTTGGGCGCTGCTGCCTAGCTCAGTTCATAAGTGCATGTTTATATACACGCTCTTTGTCTAAATTCAGTACAATGGTGCGTGCTTATATATTTATTACGCTGAAAGTTGTATCACCTGAAAAATGGAAGCAATACCAATGCCAGATCAATTGATCAACTCTGTCATTTCTGTGATGCAGGCTAAACGACTTCGTATCTAAAGCTAATACCTCTATCTAAAGGCTATCCTTTCGTCCGATGAGTCCCAGACCCATCAGTAACTTTCCTTAACTGAAATCACCGCATTTCCCTTGAAACGGCTCCAGGATTCTCTAGATGGTGTACAATCTCATCATCAAGATAGCTAATAAGTTCCTTTCGAGATTGTGGTCGTAATCCGGCTCTAAGCTTGGGCGATGTAAAACGATCGTAAGCGCATCCGTGGTGTTTGCTGACTTCGGGATAAAAGTATTCAGAGAGTTTGGACACCTTCAAGAACCCGAAATAATCGTAGCGTCAAAGAAGAGGCCGGGAAAGTAGCTATTCGGTTTATTTAACGCGACGTAGCTGTATGGCTTCCGCCCTTGTCCGCTTTTACGTTGTGATGCAATTCCTCTAATACAAGACAGGAACGGTGGACCGGAACTAGATTGGGATTTTCGAGGGGTAAGTCAGCCTCCAGAGGTGGCTCGTGGGCTGTCATCTCTCGAATAATCTTTCGGACTCTTTCGGATTCGAGCTTTTCCGCGATTCCTCCTCCGTGTAACCATTGGGCGCAGACTCTGAGCTATTAACAGCTGAAGGTGCTGCTCTGTGGGCCTTGAGGGACTTGGCGGGCTTGCGGGCTCAGAATTTCGATCTCGAGTGGGTTTAAAATAAGCTCCTTCTTCAACCTCCGCGATTTCGCGGTCTCGTAAAGCATTTTCCATTGGAATAAGATGGAAAATGTCTTCTTCAGGTATCTCCTAGCCTTAAGCTCTAGCCCGAAGATACCAGCCTTGGTGGATTCCATCTCCGCAAAAGCAACGTCGCAAAGGTAGTCCGTCTTGCTTTGCCCTTTCTTAAGCTTCGGTTGCTGTACAGACTCTCCGATGGCCCTTAAAGTTTCGCGTAGTTTACCTCCTGCTTCTGCAGCATCCGCCGTCTCGCTTGAGATGATTTTCGAGAAGTTGTCGTGTACTAGGATCAAAACTTCCTTTACTTCTTCAGCCTTTCCTCTTAGCTGTAGCGGGTCTTTCCCCGAAATGATATCTTGGAGGATGTGGATGTATTTTTTATCCTGTACTTTATTTTCTCGATAGAATGATGAACGAGCGCGGTGAGCAAGTCCTCCTTATCCGAATCTAAAACCTGTACAATAGCGTGTGATCATTTATTCCAAAATTCATGTTTTGAGGTGTCTGACCTTCCCCTGCATCGCTCAGGCGTGATGCTATCCGCTGCATAATTCGCCAAACGCGGCCCAAGAATTTGTCAACCTTCCTATCGACCGCCTTGTTGCCCCCAATTATAATCTTCGGTTTTGCGCCTGTACCCATGCACTGTACGTAAGGCCAATGGCGTAAACATTGCTCTTCGGTTTATCCACAATGAACGCCAGCGCATTAACTAACTGGAAGAGTCGCCATCGTATACTGAGAATGATCTGCGGCTCGCTCTTCCGAATTCGATATCCGGCTTTCGGCGTTCTTCGTACGGCACAGTTTCGCTAGAACATCTAGATATAATTCAGGATAGAAGGCAATATCCTGGGTCAGTAGCTCCTGCCAGGGTTTGTCGGAAGCTGGGGAGTAATCTCCTTTGTAGAAGAAATGGAGCATCATCCGTGACGGAGACGTTGTTCCTTTTTTGTAGGCTTGTGTTTGCTAAAACCGGAGTCCTCCGGTGCTAAGTAAAGATTGAAATTTTGGAGGAAGTAAATGGTGAAATAATCTGCGGTGGAGTAAATCATAGAGCTTTTAATTGTCAAATAACCCCTTCCTTGCTGAAATTGCCGTGAGACGTGGACAAACCCAATCTTCTAGAAACCTTAAGGTTGTTGTCTTTCCTTGATTACGCAATAATGATTCTCCACAGCGCGATACTGATGGCCTTACAAGAAGCATATTGGAGAAAGGCTGTGACATTACACTCAGCGGTATTTGATCAAGATTGCCAATCGCCTATATAGTTATATTGTGGACGTCACGTCCTCAAGCTATCCTGGTACACTCCGTGATACCGTAATCTAAATATACAGACTAGCTTAATTTACACTTTATTAACTCCTTCCCGAGACTATATTGTGAAGTCAAAGGTCGACGGCAGCAATATCGAATGGATGTGCTTCGATTTTGCAGGTAAAAGTTTTTTCTATTGTACAAAGCCAGACATGATAATGCCTTCCCCTATTTGAAAAGTTCGAAATCATTTTTCGAAAGATTTGACGGCATTTTTGTTTTCTTGAACAAAACCCCTTCTACTTTTTTGAATACCTGAGGTTTTTCTGTTACTTTCAACCCAAAGCAGACCCTTCTTGCGGTGTATGTCATCAGAACAGATTTACCTCTTTTACCGAAGAGAATATAACTTGGATTTTCGTATTAGCCCGACTTTCGTGCTCCGGATGGTTTAAATGTGCATCTATCGGACAACCTTTTCGATAGTCCTAGTGTGAAGACGCCATTAATGTATCGAGAGAGTTCTGCCCCTAATACCGATCATTTCGGAAATGCAGGTCTTTCGTTTTCCTAATGAGTTTATCCGAGGTCGTATGATATGCGTCTTCTCTGTCCTCCTCCAAAGGTAACAACAAACCATTCAAATCTCGGGAGACGCAGACGCTGTAGACTGCGAGAGCGATTCTTGGATCCTCCTACTAGTTCTATTTATCTCATACATTTTATATCAAGGAAAAGAGACTCCGATCCTAGAACAAAAGTTGAAAGTATCCTTCTTTTATTACCCCAGCTCTTGTATTACCGCCAGACTCGAATAGATACTCTAAATATTTTCCATAAGCTCTACAGCAGCTTCTTCTATAGAAGTCTGATCATTCCATTATTTTTAGAAGCTGTCGTAGATCTCCTTCTTAGACCTGTCACGCTATGTAACTCGGTTACCGTCCTATCGAACTTGAAGGTATTGCGGGTTGGTCCTTCTCTTTGAAACGCTATTACTATTACCAATAGTATTTGTTTCCCTGACCTCGAATACTAAAAGTTCGCTTGTTGCTAGTCGTTTCTATAAACATTAAAGGATAGGTTCAGGCTGTGGCTAAAGGAACGAATAAACCCTATAGACTTTTAATATTTATTAAAAGGTTAGTTAGGTTAGATTCTCAACGAGCTAGACGGATGAGAAGACATGCTAGGGTTGGAGACATCTCCTAATGAGACACCTTATATAGGAGACTAAAAGGGAACAAGTCCCTTCTCCAAGAACAAAACATGATAGGTAGTTGGGAAATTAAGCTATCCCATGCATATATGTATTCTATCTGTTTAGCTCGAACCCAATAGATGTGGAGCCGCTGGACCTAATTCGATAAGAGCAGAGGAGGATATAATCGCGGTTTATATATTCCGAAATGTCCCACATCCTAAGGCGAGAAGCTGACCTCTTCTTGAAGCCCTTAATGACGTAGCGGGATCCGTTGCAAATATCTACTCACGTTACACGAGGAAGATTTGGCCATTGCAGCACAAACGCGAGCTAGCATTCCGAGCGTTGTCACGTGTTAAGAAGTTCGCTGGTGTCACGAACCTCCTCGTAGTGTGATCCACAAGATTCGTGGGGAAAAGCTTCTTGGGTGTTTGACCACAACATCAAGCTACTTAAATTGATAGAGTACTAGTAGGTATAGCAGCAAATGTTTCCTACTTGCGGATATTTTGCCGCCTGAGCTGTACATTTGCCCTGATTAAGATGAAGTGTAACTAAAGCAAACAGGACTCAACATTTTTCCTAGGCTTCTAGAAAACATAGCCCGGATACAAGAATCCTCTTGGAATTGTATACACGTATCTTTTGTCCAACGTTCCGCCATTAGGTAGAGCTGTTTCTTTGTCCATTCACTTGTATCGCAAAAACAGTAGCTTCTGTATGTAGTACCTTTCGCGTTAGCTCCAATCTGTGATAGTATAGTCCAATAGCCACAGCTGTCACTACCAGGTCCACTTCCACTTTAGTGCTAGCTCCGCAATTTCATCGTCATCCACGACGTCAATATCCTGAACACTATCCCACCACGATGCCCTCCTCATCTTCGTAACCATTTTGTAGATATAATAGAAAACAACAAGCACCGCAATCACCCACAACACCGCCGTAACTTTGCCCCAAATACCCTCCCGGCGGCGAACCTCCTCTTTGCGGCGACGCTCATTGCACTCCTCGCACTCGCAGTTCGCGGCCTCTCGCAGGAGCGCCTCATAGAACAATTGTAGAAGATACTGTTCTTCCATCTCTCGCAGGTATGCTTCTTTCGTTGCTTGCCTGTGTGCTTCTTCGGCTTTATGTTGGCGTTGCTCGTTCGATCGCCGTTTCCTCCTACTGTTTCTGTTCGTCATAGTATATGATTTGGCTCGTCGGAGTTTGAGATGTTACGGGGAGACTGTTATTTCTTAGAGTTTGGGATGCTTTGTTTAGATACTTCGCGGCTGTGGCTGGTCCTGGAGGGTTGTTTAGATGACTCGTCGGTTTGAAGAAGTAGAATTTGGAGATGAGGATTAATGGTAGGTCGGGGTTGAGTTAATGGCAGGTTAAGTTGTGGACTCGTCATTCGTCATTCGTATGTCAAGAAGGAGTGCCAAGGAAAGTGGAAAGTGGAAAGTAGCAAACCCAGAAAGACCAAAAAAAAAGAAAGAAAAAAGAAAGAAAAAAGAAAGAAAAGAAATTATCTGAACATTTGATATCAAATATTCTATATGGGGCCGGCTAGAATACGGTGGAATAATGTAATCCAGATAAAACAAGCGCAAAACAAGCACAATGTATACACGTTTACATCTTACAAAATGCTATATATCCGGCGTAACGTATCTCTGTATTATTTTCATCTCTATTTACCAAACAAGCTTCGCTATTTGTCTCGCCTGGATGAACATAGAATAGCAAAAAAGAACTGAATTTCATTTGATGCTGTATATTCGATGCCGGAAGAAGCAATAAGCACAACAGGCTCAATGTACCGGGTAAACCATTTGATAGACGAGGACGACCAAA
This sequence comes from Pezizomycotina sp. ARF18, assembly GCA_002224055.1. NCBI lineage: Eukaryota > Fungi > Ascomycota > Pezizomycotina sp. ARF18. The sequence goes on from AZLU01000200.1 coordinate 10,613, forward strand.
AATTTCAAACCACGTTCGATAACATGATTCGAAGTACCACCTGAGATATCGTAATATAATAAAGGCCTCGTGGTGCGCTTCAGTACATTTTTTCATCTTGCTTAATTAATCCGCGAGTACGAGTAGCGACTAGATTTCACAAAAGCTCTTGGACGTCTCACATATACAACTCTTTCCTACGCAACCCTCCGGGTCTTCTCTCATAATGACAGCAGAAGAATCACCAGCCTATACCCCGCTGCCGCTGGTCTACGAGCAGCATTCGGCTCACAAACGGGTATGCAACAAAATCACCGCCAATATCTGCATGCTCCTCATCCTACTTTTTTGCTTTATATGCGTCGGTATCGTTGGTTTGGTATGGTTTCTAGCAGCGATTAGTAAGTAGAGAAGGGGAGAAGGAGAGTCCGGATGCGGGAGACATGAAGAGCTGAACACTATGGTAGTGCGTGTGGTGGGGACGGCGGTCATGCCGATTTGTACGGTTATAGCTACGTAGTTTCTTATAGGAAAGCATTGAGACTTCTAAGATGCCGACAGGTAATGTTTTCTAGAGGTGAAAAGTACTTGGTCAAAGTAATGAACTCATTAACGCCAGTGCAAAAAGTCACAGGTATCGTGAGTTAAATCCCTTTGGCCTTATATACCTAACTTACATGTCTACTTGGCACCTACGGGTAACTATAGTACAATTGAAGGTACACGTACACGACAACACCTTTCCGGAGGAGCAGTACAGGAAAGCGCGACAGTTGAATAACCAATTAGCCCTCCGCAAATTTAAACCAATTTTTCAAACTTAGCATAGGTTTAATTCCGTTCACACACAACCTTAAATTTTTTTTTTTTTTTTTTAATTTTTTTTATTATCTCGTAAGCGGGCCCTCACCTTGGAAGAAGCAAAAGCACTTTGTGTATCAGTGGAGATTTTTATTCGATTAAATGGGTTAAGTGTTCGTGGAGTTTGAAATTTTGTATAATGATTTCCTACCGAATGTGATACGCACTGTAAATGGAACATTGCTAACTGAAGTCTTAAAATTGAAAAAAATTAGGGAAAGAAAAAAAAAAAAACATAATAAGTAAATAAATATATCGAAAATAAATATATCCCTCTAGAGAACAGTCTACCACTGCGAGTTTTTCTTCTTTTTTTTTTTTTTTTTTTTTTTCTGTTTCTTTACAAAACGTCGCAACACAAAGGCCCTTCACGCAAATGTTAATTCACTGAGTAGTGATCAAAACGCCATTTGGAAGAACATTCTTAAGCTTTACTACTTTGAGGAGAGAGAGAAAGAAAGCGAAGAATAAATTAGATGGAAGGAGGCCTCGAGGGTAAACGGGTAGCGGAAAATCTTGATGGTCGATATCACGCTTCCTAGCATTACGCTCATACCATTTGCACCGACAGAATACATAATAAAGTGCGCAACGACAGCAGAGGCAACGTAGTACTGTTATTTTAAATCTCAAAGAGTTATTTTAGATATTATCTTAGCATTAAATTCTATTACTTCCATATTCATCCAATAATATCCATTTCAAAGTACGAGTTCACCTTGAGGACAATTTCGTACTCGACGGTATTCAGAGACTAGCATGAACTGAAAGTAAAATGAGCGGACAAGTAGTTACCGACCGGGAAACCATGAGCTCGCAGCGCAACGTCGCGCTATCCGACGGCGATCTCCTGCTGTCTTTCGAAAATACTGGAGTGAATTATCTCGTAAAGTACCACTTCTTTGTCTATAAGCCCATCAAAAACAATTATGATAAACGATATCAGGGTTGGGATTTGAACACCGGCTTGCAACTGCAAGTAAGACTCGATAAAAGCGAGAGATATAATGCCGCGCAAGCCCTCGCGGTGATTTCTTCCGAACTAAGAAGTAACTTGGGCGTCACTTACCCATATTGTGACCCCAAACGCCGGGTCTTTTGGAAGACTATATCTGACACTGCACCGCTACCGTCTGCGAGCACTACGTCCCCATACCGTCGCTGTGACCGTGATGTTACCCTGAACCAGTTTCCCTACCTGCCCGTAAGCCTCGCAAGCCCTGACGGAGAGGGCAATTACAAGCTCTCCATTTTGTTCACTTGCGAGCTCGGCCCACCGCCGTTCGGCGAAATCCGCAAATGGTTAGGCGGAGTGAAGCACAGGTATCAACTTGGAAACCGTGCCATGTTCTTGTTTGAGAAGCAGACGGAGCTCGAGCTAAGGTAAGCTTATATTTTCTTACAGATTTAATCTCGAGTGAATGGTCTATTTGTTCCTTACTTCTCTTTTTATTTGTTTTCCCCCTTCGTTTTCGCTTTTTACTGAAGTTGCTTACGACAGACGTGACCGTGCCTCTGCCTTGCCGTACATCCTTGATACTCCTCCCGAGACCGAAAAGCCCACGGGCGCCAAAGATCGCACCGCAGCCGTTCCCCAAGAGCATCCATCGCCTCCGAGTAATACTAGCGCACGCCTCAGTCAGTGTATTAAAATTTTCGGCGATTCTCTAAGCAAATTACGCTGCGGAACAGCAACACCAGGAACAAGAAGAAGCAGAGAATAAAATTGAACAGACCACCCCCTCAAAGCCGGCGGCGTACAGGCATGACGAAGAATCCAATCTTGAGCCCCTCGCCGACGCCGCATCCGATGTTCCCCATCTCACCCCACCTCAAGCCCCGATTGCCCAAGCTGTTGCGGCCAGCGAATCTTCGACCTGCACGACAAGCAGCCGCTGCTGAGAAACAGAAAGCGAGCGGCCGATTACTTCGTGGAAGAGGAAGCCGTCGAAGAGAAAGGTGTCAAAGATGAGATTGCCCAAAGAATCGCGACATACCAGTGACTCTTACGCGTGATATAGATGATTTGTTCCGGGAAGTCCAAGAAGACCTGAACAAGTAAACTTTTTTCTTCTTCTTGTTTTGTTATATTGTCGTACTACTTTTTTTGATTGTTATCATTATCACTATTATCAGTGTTTTAATAAATAATTTGGAGAGAACGAGAAAAAAACGTTGCAAAACGCCGTAAATAAGGAAAAGAAAATAAATTAAATGCAAGACGATTTTCGGACCTGCGGTATTAAATACGTACCTGACAAAATTTGTCAAGTACTTTAAGCAGTAATATAAAACAAAAAAGCTCAATCAGTTATGATATGTATAAGCAAGTACCGTAGAAGAACACCGCATATCTTAAGTGGTATCTTAGAAATTACAATTTCGTCTGCTACTGTGAGACTTTTTGTTGTGAGATTCTTGGAGGTTCCCTATTATTCATTCTTGGGAAATGTTTCGCTACTTTGATTTTGATCTAACACGCCTTAAACACGTCTTTTATCCCATAAACGCCGCATTATAGGTAGTATCATGCTGATAAGAGTGCCCTCAGGCGGCGGCTTTTTGGGCTTTCAGGTCTTCGTTCTCTCCCTCTCTCCCTCTCTCTTTTTTTTTTCCCCCAAATTTGTAGGCTCTGGAAGTTATGGAACGTCCCAGAGCTGGTTGGCTTCTAATCCTTCCTTAATTCCCCTTCCTATTGACTGACTTAGGAATCAAATAAACATCAACACAAAAAATTAGTCATTTAATTTCATCTCACTCAAGAACCACTATTTGCTATCTCAATATAAAAGGTATATATACGCAAATAAGCCTAAAGGTAATATAGTTGTAACTACGACTCATAGCTGGTTGAATAGGGACGGATTGAAGGGCGACACTCGCGCCTAGTGATCCGTAAACCCTCCGAGGCAAATAGTACATTACTATACTCGAGTAAAGTTATAAGGCAAATATCGAGCACGTCACCTACCGCCATTGCAGAGGCTTGCATTTAGAGAGCATCAAGCAGACGATACACACGGCACGCGAATTGTAGCCAAAAATTTTAGAATGACTACCATCGGATACTTTTCATATATCTTGAAGCTCAATGCGGCGCATAATACCTTTAGATGAAATCGCGAGAACCAGTTCAGAAAGATACTACTCGAGTTGAACGAGACATCATCCCTTTTCCAAAGCTTCAGGGATAATCTACTTACGCACGCTTCTATACATCGACGAGGTCATTGGCTTCAGTGAGACGTGTATCGAAATACCAGATAGGTGATTTACTAACCAATTACCAGCTGCAGGCGGCAGGACGATAATACACAGCACGAGCGAATAACTTCTAGTGCATGGCTATCATATAAGACGGCGGAGCGCGATATAGAGCTAGAGCTAGTCTACGCGCAGCTCGTGAAAATATACATTAAAACTCGCATTGTCCGGCGTTACTGTCTAGGAGTATGAGCTATACACCCCTTAACTTGTTATTGATCGAAAAACCGGCCTCCCATTCTACATTACGAGCGTAGAGTCCGCAAACTCGACGTTTATCAAGCGGTTCTAATATCAAAAGGGAATTCAATGTATAAACTAAATGAGCGATGACCGTTCATGGGACGGCTCGATAGATCTAGAGCTTTCTACCAGCTTCCTTTACGTCGTCAACAACCTTCATATAAATGATGCAAACGGCCATGCCGGGAGACGAAAAGGTCCATAATCTTGTCTAAATAAAAGATTAAATTACAGGACGAGGAGATCATGCAAGCTTTTTCAATGGAGGTGGACGAGTTTCGTTGATGGAACGAAACTATAAAAATTAGAAGTTGAGGAAAGAGCAGAGAAGCTCCGTATTAAATACCGCTCCAGAACGCCTCAGAACGGTCCGCAGATAACATTCGCACTATATAATTGCACGGAGAATCCTGTAGACCTACGCAACTCTTTCAAGCGTTCACGATGATTGCTAATAAAACATTTAGGTCAATAGTGCACCCTTTCCCAGCTAGGGGCATATTCACAAACCGCCCTCCTTTCTTCTTGACGGTTTCAAGAATAGCCGCACTGTAATTTCGGGAGCCAGATAGAGATTTATCGAGGTAATTCGAGGAACACCTCCGGTTACCAGCGAAGGCTGTATAAGAGTTCGATCGATTGACCACAACAGAGACACGATGATCAATCTATCTCGGAGATGGGTTTGAACTTTGTATATTTCCGAGCAAAACTTATCGAGGTTCCTGTGGAGGAATCCCGATAGCCTAAAGTTATTTGGTAGCGGGAATAGTCGTGGGAGATCGTAATATCGATATATCGGAAAACAGCATATCGGAACAAAGCGAAAAGTGAATAACGCGACTCAGCTATATCGGAACCAAAGTACTCGCGCCGTGTGGTATTACCACGGCGAAGCCTTGACCGATACCTGGGTTACAAGCTTTGTGTGGAAACTTAAGAAGTAAGAGGCATCCACTTCAGCTACACACCCAACTCGGATACTTACTTTAGAGACCTGTTCAAGGCCTGTTCGTGACGCCTGACACATGAAAAACTAAGAAACTAGAACCGTTACCGGGAAGACAAATTATGGAAAGAGGCGGTACAACCTTCGATGGATCCGATGACGAAATATAGTCTGCTTAGTACAGCGAAGAGATTGTAGTATATCGTAACGGCGAACAAGCGACCAATCCAAATGCTACACTGACGTCATCATAGGGCCTAAATCGAATACAATAAGAATGGTAGATGGTAGCATTGTTTTACTACCTCAAACGATCCCAGAGCACAGTGATAACACTGCTATCGCTGGATCAATGTCCCTTGGATCATACTTAAGCTCTAAATCTCCACGTCTTCATCAGGAAGGTTCAAATTTGTCACAAAAGCAAAAGACAAATTATATCCCTCTTCGCAATTTTAAAGACAAGAAACGCCTCGCATAACTGCTATCAGACCTTGCAGCCAAAAAGGGTAGCACTAAGGAGTTTACCTCGTACCCGTTTCTACAAGACGGGTAAACATCATGCAATGGCATTTGCTTTAGGTCAACAGAACACGCACATTATAAGCCAGATTCTTCGGTTTAAGTATTAAGCATGGGTTATCGAATACAATGTTAGATTATTGGGCCTCGACTATACTCCCATCAGTACTCTAAGAGGGACTGCTATAGATAGCAAACAAGAAAAACACGACAGGGGCAATGGGATTTGTGATATTGACAAGGCACCTAGGAGATATGGAAGCTGTAGCTTGTGATACAACAGGACAGAACTCAGAGCGACGACCACCGCGCTGATAAAGAAGTTAGCAGAATCTGACAAAGAACGTTTGGTAAGCGACGTATAAAACAATGCTACCAGGTTAATCTCGCCAAGCCCTATAAAGACTGACGAAGGATTGCCCGCAAACCGCCGATAAAAACCCAAATGACTTGTGATGTGAGGGTTATAAACGATCAATAAGCTCTACAAAGATAATACTCGGGATTTATCGTCTTGACCACATGGTCACAAGAGTAACCAATGAAAACAGAGTCGACAGCTCTTTTCTCATACGATAAGTCAATCAGAATTCAATATGGAAACCAGCCCGTCCATGAAGGAATTTGCAAATGCCGCTCCTAGTAGTGTCAGTATATACTAACAAACTTATCTCGAAGGAAATGGTGAAGGAGTGATAGAGCCTTCACGCAACGAGCCGATAAAAAATCTCAATGAAATATTCTACAAAGCATAGGTCGTATCAAAGCTGAAGATTCAGACAGAGAATTATAGCTCCGATTGCAATGCAAACCGCATTGAATACCCGAGGTTTAAGACGACCTTGCGATAGCGTAAGCAGGACCGACTTAAGAAATTGAACGAGACAGTGAACAACGAGGATCGGATTCCTAGAAGATAGTGTTAGAGCTCTTGCGCCGCCGGCCGATATCCAAGGGAGGTAGATAAACGGATTTGCCGAGTAGTTCGAGTTCGTCGTAAACTCACCCGAGCCCGATCATCTTTAAGCCGATGTGCGTTGGTGCTAGGAACCTCATAGTATAATTGAGTACGGAGTTTTTGTAGTGAGTATCACGTCTAAGAATTGCTCAAAGAAAATAATAACACGCGAGCTGTAAAGTGCTACGCGTAGGATCGAGAACTTCCGATACAATCTCGCATTTTTTGTAATCCAAATAGTGCGGGTGATGTGGATATCAATTTCGAGGCCGTATACTCAGGGGGCAGGTTTGACGCGTGCCGTATTAATAGATTAGATTACCATTTGATAGGTAACCGCGATTCGTCCGGAGCGGAGGAACGAGATCCGAAGGAGGGATTGAAGGAACACGTCCTAAAGTTAGGTAGTAGAGCTAGGTATCGAACCGGAGTGAACAGGGGATAAACGTAATCCTTATACAAGGCTAGGCACGAGACCAAACTGATCGGGAGTCGTATTGGCTTTATCTTTCAAGGTTTCAAACTACTTGATTAATTATTCTGAACTAGAAAGGCTTCTAGAAAATAGCAGAAAACAAAGGCGGGTTGTCACGATTGCGTATATCTAGTATCGATAAATTCGGTAGAATATTTCTCATTGGAGATAACTTGGAATACTATTAATAAGAAGAAAAGCTCCGAAATCGTCAACTACACTAATCGTGACATACTTCCATAAAAGAAATATAATATTAGAAAGAAGAGAATTAGGGGGGAAAAGAAGAAGACACTGCTAGAAATGAGATCGCTAAAGGAGAGTGTGACGAAGAATCGCAACAGAAAGAGAAAAATTTGAAACCAGAAATATACAAAGATATGAAGAAACCTGAAGAACGCTACTCTGGCCGTCATAGTTGTAAGACGTAAGCCAGTTTCCCAATGGCTGGCTGTTGAATAAGTGCATGAAATCCCCATTGAATTTCATTTTTAAAACCCATTCTTCCCTTCTCTTTACCCGTAGAATTCTCGGACTCCCAATGTGAGCACCAAATAGTGTGTGGCGCTCGATCCAAAACTTCTCTTACAGAAGGATCGGGTTACCCTTCTGCTCCTCCTCATAGCCGGTACCGCGCTATCTCCCGTAACAGCAGCGCTGGCCTCCTAACCTGCACAGCAACGCTCATCTTCCCTACCTCCGAAACCACTACCAATACTAGCCCTTCTGCTTCCCGCCTCCGTCGCACCGACATCTCCCTTCTCTGGAGTATAGTGAATATAATTAATAGCACCACCGAGGCACCACCAAGCGTAGATCCCTTGCGTCCGGCAGTGTCGGCGGCAATAACAATGTTCTTGACGCGCCTGATGCTGTGCCGTGCGTGAGCCAGTAGTAGAGGCAGTACCCGAAGACGTAGACGAAGCCGCACATGGGATGACCATGGAGATGCGGGTGGTGGCTTTGTCGGCGACTGCTCCTTGGATCGGTGGGAAGACGGCGCCTCCGGCGACGCCCATGACGAGGAACCGGCGCCGCGGCGGTGTGGATGCCGAGGTCTAAAGTTTGTCGCGTTAGTAATTTTGGTTTTTTCTGCGTGGTAGTGTGGAGGGCAAATTTTGGACAACTTACTGGAAGTACCGAGGGTGAAGATGGTGGGGTACATCGGCGCCATGAGGAAGTACGAAACCATAATAACTGCAACTCCGTCTTTCCTTCCTTCGCGCTAGCGACGGCGGTGAAAATAATCGCGAGTGCAGAATAAACACACATGATAAATCCCGGAGATAGCACGACGCGATCGCAACAGCGACGAATCTACCGACGGTGAAAATAATCAATGCGTAGGAGAGGAGGTTGGCAGCCTGCGGTGCGTGTATCCACCGTTCTCGACGACATAGTTGATGAAGAACGCGCCGATGGTGACTTGAGCGCCGACGTACGCGAATTGAGCTCCGAAGGCGAAGAACATGTTTACTGCTTCAGATGGAACCCTGAACCGATCGGGTTACCCATGTCGTCGACGGCTTGGATTTCGAGGCCGGCATTCTCGGCGAGGGTTTCTTCAGAGACTTCGGGAGCTTGGTGAAGATGAAGAGGACTGCAACGGCAGCGCCTAGACATGCGACGGCGAGTAGACGTACTGCACGTTTACGAGGTTATTGGCGTTCTTGCCGGAGAAAAAGAACTTGGATGCGATCAGGGTCCGACGAAGGAGCGACACCATTCCATGATTGGCAGAATTGAAGACGGATGGAGGCGCTCGCTGTATTCAGAGTTAATCAAGTCAGTTACACGTTATATAAGTTATAATAATCAGATAGCAAGTGTATTTACCTGGATCACCGATAATAACAGCGTAAGAATTCGCGGAAGTCTCAAGCGTACAAGACCGCAAGCAATGACCAAAGTACAGACGAGGAAACCACCGAAGGACGCGAGCCTGTTGTGCGGGTGGAGAAGTGCGCCGGGCCAGAAGAAAATCGCACCAAGAGAGTAGGAACGTAAGTCCCATCAAAATCGTAGCCTTGTATCCTTTCCGCTTGAGTACTTCGGCAGCGATAGGCGAGAAAGAAGAAGTAACTATACCAATTGTCACATGTAATACTCTCCAGCCAATCGTATTAAAAGGGTTTCTATTCAGTGTCGGCATAAAATGTATTATTTACTCACCTCCACCAAAGTACATAACCTGAAGACCGGTAGACTGGAGCTTCGTAATACCCAGTACACCTGGAAATGCGCGAGTTGAGAACATCAAGGAGACCGTAAGAGAAGCCCCAGAGGAAGAAGAGGAGCGTGACAAGGAAGATGGGGTTAGACGAGTCTCCTCCCGTGAGGAAACCGCCTTCAATCGCACCGCCGCCGGGCATAACAGCGCCGCCTGCCATTGTGATTATTTTTCAGAGCTTTAGTCGCAAGTCGATTTCAATCAGAGTTATCAATGTCGCTTATGGGATTGCAACTCTGTTGTCGATACGAGTGCTATGTCTTAGGTATCTTGGTATCGATACTGGAGAGAACTGCAACTGCTGATCTGAAGAATCCTTGAAACGTCCACGAAGCTCTTATATAAACCAGAAAAACTTTGCATCGTGTATGCCGCACTGACAACATATTTTAATGCCAATTCGGTATTTCCGGGTAAACAGATCCGCGTAATAACGTCACGATCGTGAATTTTGCAAATTTGTAGCGGCGTTTCCCCATTCATTTGTATTGGTTTTCCATGTTTTTGGACTGCCGGGGGTTTCGGACGTGGCTCCGTTTACACCCAAAAATTCGATCGTCGGGGTCGTCGGACTTCCCCAGTGGGTGGCCCCTAAAAGCACTTAAGAGCATGAGCGGGAAGATGCATGCAGCATGGACTGACTGGCCTTGGCCTTCCTCGGCTCCAAGATTCTCTTCATGTCGCTTGGAATTGCGCCATCTTTCGATAGACTAGTTTAGAGTGACGTACTGCACATCTGCCGTATTTCATCGTGAACTAAAGTTTGCCAACTTCCTCTGTGGATTATAGTATACTTAGGCTATATGCCCATAGGAAATAAACCTTGTTCTCTACTCTGCATGTTGCCCATGCAGAGGCCAGACCATGAAACCTGCTAACCAAGAAGAGCTATCAGTGATCCGAAGCAGCTGTATCAAGTAGCAATGACTTTTTTCCCCGCAAAAAACCTCTCGGAGGGGCAGAGGACAACAATTGACTGGGTCTAGAGAATTCCGCAACTAGTGTCGCGACTTATGCCTGTTTTTCAGTCAAGACCCTCTTTTCAATACTTAAGTACCCACTAATGCTAAACTAGTATCCAAATGAATGCCCCAGCAATAGCCCAGAAGCCAGCAAGATTGGTTCTCGTCCGGGACGACGAAATCGTGAAGTTTCAAAAAGGAGCACGTGCTATGATCGGGTATTACCAATATAGGCGCTCCTGAGAATCCGGGGCCTCTCCCAAAGGAAGCCTATTTCATTCTTGACCAAAATTCCTATTTGAAATATTAGCGCTATTTGTCTGCTTTCTAGACCCACCGCCACGCATTTCTGCCACAGGACGGCGGTTACCTTATAGTCATAAGCGGGTCGGACTACCCGATCAGGAAATCACCGTTTCCTCAATCACGATATCGATGTCGTGAGCTCGAGAATCTCGGGAATCTTCATCGCGTATCTGCTTGCATTTCGGATTATAAGGCCGCATGCACATGCCAGATCTAGATGTAAACGGGTATATCGCTATGGGGTGCATGGCGCCGGGATTCATATAATGGCTGGATCGTGTCTGGTGTATGTTCACGGATCTCGGGATTCGATTATCACTCAAGCCCACTGGAAGATAAGACAAAATGAAGGCTAGATCATTTTTATTTGACACGGTTGATACCCGACGATCGATGTCATCCTTTCTTTTCACAAAGTTTTTCACACGGCAGTACACAACAGTATGATAAGTAGAAAAAGGCAGCATCAAGAAATTAACCACAATATTACCCTTGGTTCCCATTCTCCAATTGATGGCCTTATTTGAGATAGCCTCTATCCTTTCGAACTTCGACATGTGTTCCTCCCGTACTCACTGTGAAACTCCATTCATATCGTAATCGTATGTCTCCTTTGGTCTTCCTTCTGTTCAATCTATTATAACGAAACTGGTTCCTATCGAACAATAATAGAAACCACTAACAGGGCGTGACTCGAAATCAATCCCTAAAGTCTCTATATCGCTTTTCGTTCTTGTCGGCACCGATAAAACTCCTGGCCCTCGCCTGGGACTACAAAGGTTTAGAAACCGATCGTACTTTATCATAAAATTTCCGCATAGTTTTTACAGCCTACGCGATATCGCGCCTGGCTATTTCCCAAGTTGAGGGCCTATCATCCCATCTTCTACGCGGTGAACCAGTTTATACCGCGATTGTATCGACGTAGATATGGTTGAGTAAAATTAGCTTCGGGTATAGATACCAATCTCGGATTCTTTCTCAGGTAGTGACCATATATCCCTTAATTCTCTGTTGGGGATAGGAATTCTAAATCATATTTACGAGATTTATACCTACTATCCTTCCTTAGCGTTCTCTTGAATTGTGGCTTGATTTTGGTTTAGCTGTCGTATGTTTTGGATTAATTTCAGATTCTGTACGTTTGGTAGTTATCTCTTGCTTTCTTGAGTTTTAATAATAATTGCGATGTAAATATCGGACGTGTATATACCACTTGATTTCGACCTATTTTTTGATCAATTTATTAACGAACTCGCGGTTCTTAGTCCATTTAGCTTTCTATCTCAGTTGGTTTTCTAAGCCTTGCTTATGATTCGTTCCGACGCCTCCTGAGGGAGTAATCTAGCAGTACTGATTCATGGGCCATCGCGAATAACGTCCTGTGCAAGCTTCCGCTGATTTTACCGCGCGCAGAGTTAGACGTTCTGGATTTGAACTTGTTATATCAGAAGTAGGTTCATGGACGCGGATTTCTTCCGCTGTTGTTGCGTCCCATCGAGTATCGATTCCTGGTAAAGATTTATAATATTATCTTCAGGGTACCTCCATCGGTCGGTTGCTTCTAATGTGTACGCGCGCATCTTAAGCCATCTAGATTTCGTATCGGTCTACTGCAAGTTCGCTTCTTCATACCCGTCACTCCCAAGCGATGCGAGAGGAATCTGCCTGTATCAAGCAATCCGGCGGCGTCGAAGACGCTCTATGTAACCTTCCGTTGACTTTTCTTATCTTTCGGCGCCATCTCGAAATTTTGACTTGCTGTATATGAAGTTCGGTGGTCGGAATTTTTTTTTCCGTGACTTTAATAATATCGGCGTCTCGCTGGCCCTAGGGTGTTCCTCTGGTTTACTATGGTCAGGGCTACGCAAGAGCGTTGGAATATCCTTCACCATTTGAGTCGGAGGAGTTAAGTATATACTGTCGATCTCTCGCTAACCAAACTCGGCTCGAACAGGATCAATTTCGGTGCTATAAACTCATAACTATGCGGTTGCTTCTTGTCTGGGGTATCCAAATCGGAAAACTTGGCTTCTTTGGACTTACGGGTCCAGCGTAGCTCATCCCAATTCATTAGTTGTACTGATTTTGAATTTCGATTTTACGCAATTACTTATGACAGATGGGAGCCGTCGAGGACTGTGGTAGATATTAGCAGTTAAAGCGAAAGCCATTGACCGCAGTGTAGCTTCGCAATTCATAACTGACTTAACCGTAGCCTATTCAATACTAGTTCAATTTGTTCGGCATTCTAATATAACTGTACAACTCCTTAATCCTCAATGTTTAAAAGGTTATGTGTGCCTCTTTCACCTACTGTTGTACCGAAATATGGGTATTTACTGCTTAGTATGGCCTCGACGACTTTGATCGAAGAACGATAGCTTCATTCTTTAAGTAATGCGACATCCCTGAGCTGATGGACTTTGCCGTTGCAACAAATCCGATATGCTTATGATTGAATGTGGTGCGTTACGTCCTCGCTGATGTGGAAACATACTTATATAACTCGTAATAGGCCCAGCTAACACCTATCATCCCATTACAGCAATGGAGTTAGTACTGCTTCATTCGGTAATTTATCTAACGAGTTCTGTCTCGGTGAGGGATAAAATTATAGTTATATATGGTGGTTAGGGTATTCGGATATATCGGTTGGTGTAAGTGTAATTGTGGGCTCCTGAAGTATTCGTAGAAGGCATTGTACTGCTTTTTGGAACTTCCTGAGCAAGTTCCTATACCCCGCCTATCACGCGTTATCAATACAGTCACTTTAATACGTCGATGGTAATTATGATGATACGGTTACACTCGTGTGTATAGATATTCAGCGTCTTTATAAGAGCTTCGATTATTTTAATGCGCCGGCCGTCATAACTATCGCTCCTGATGAGCGTGCAGGAAATTGCTTGGATTAGTACGCTGTTACGACGAATTTTGTTGTAAGTAGAAGCTTCTAGCGCGGTTTGAGCAAATATGTCATGGAAGACGTTAGACATACAATTTTATGAGACGAACTCTCTCATTTTATTTTACGTTCGTATGGCGCCCCTCTACACCTTTATCTCTATCCAATCCGCGATCTGTCCATGCAATACGATTATCGACTTGTCGTATGAGCTAGGGTAGCTGTCATCATTACGAGATCCTTGCGGGATTATCGATGGGTACGAACGCGGCAGCAGTTTGGCCAGTTTGCGTGGATATATTACCAGACTCCGGATGCAACCTCGATCGAGGTAAAAGGATTGTAGCTTTTTCTTCTAGTGATCAGCTGCTCGAACTCGATCTGCTCGTTTCCCGGTTGATTTGAAGAGCCAGTCGACTAATCTAAACAAACCTCTAAGTCAGCCGAATTCTATACGGCCGAGGCAAACTACCTAGGAGAAAAGACGGTGTGAGTATTATCGTAGCAGCACACAGAAGCACTGTTTGGCGAAAATTTTGGTATAAAAGGCCATTCCATGATCTAAGAAGCTGTGCAAGTATGTGCCGCACGTCGAGTGATTCCGCGCGAGAAAGCACACTGCGCGCAACAGTGGTTATCCTCGAGTGATTTTGGTACTCTCAAAGCAGCAACAAAGGTGTTTGGTTTTATTTATTTATAGGCTGTCGGAAGCGAGTAATATCACCGTTGGATTTATCCCTATTGGGCCTACTGCTACTGTAACTAAAGCTATGAACCCCAAGCTTTTGCGTATATGTTTATATATTGAGTTAGTAATTTGTAATCTTTCGGCGATGATGGAAGTCAATGTATTTATTCGTTTGAAGTTCCGTGATTTCTTTGGCGGTGTAATATTTGTTTGTTGTGATCGAGGGAAATTGTTATTCAAAGGAGAATATACAGCTACCATTCAGTGTAATTTTCAAAAAACCTGCGAATGAAAAAAAAAAAAATCATAGAACCAGACAACATGATCTTCAGCTCGTCTGAAGAACCACTTTTCTAGGTACGATAAGGCCGCGAGGGGCCCTTTGAGATTCCACACTTAGAAAGACACCAAAATGATTAATTCGAATTCGAATATTCTGGCTAAGTCTTGAAGTGTTCCTTGCCAAGCCGTTTCAAGAATTTCCCTCGCAGCAAAAAAAAAAAAAAAAAAAAAAAAAGTTTCAGGCCGCTCCGGTTGGACCGACAATAAGTTTGGCTACACGCCCAAACCCCCGCTGCCAGGCAACTTCTAGTAAATTGCTCTTTGCTACCAGCTCAAAACTGTGCTTTCTAAAGTATATCCTAATATTATTAATAATAATCAAGAATTCCATCAATCTTATATTATTTATAACGTTAAAGCAAGTGTTTAACCATTTTTCTTACTTTTATTTTTATTTTTTTATCCATTCAACCAATCGATAGTCTAGAGCTAGCCTCAATTATTTTAGATGGAAATATTCGAGATGCAGATCGACGCGTACGATAGCACAATTCACTCATTTACCTGATACCAACTTCCAAAGTGATCGATAATACTTAACTAGCTTTCTGGTATGACTAGGCTTGCTAAACGACTGCCGCTGATTAACGGCGTTACATTAAAAATAAAATGACCTGCCATTGACGAATAATTCTGTATTTGTTTTCGACCAGAAGACAAAATGGCTACGACAGGCCTTAGTTCATCCAGTTCCAGCCGCTCAAGACGTGGAAGACGAAATTACGTGATCTGCTTCGTACGGTACCGGACATGCCATATCGTAAGTCGAAAGAAGTCGAGGATGACGTGCTTTTTCATACCTCTCGTAACATGATTAGTCCAGGCACATTATAAAATTACAGCCTTGAGAGTGAATTATGGGTAACTAGCTCAGGTTGCGTAGCGTCAACGATAGCGACACATTTTTTGACGTCCGATGTTCGTTAATGTATTCTCGGTCCTGATAAACGAGATGTCATAGCACTCAAGAAAAATCAGTCTATACCCACAACAGCGCTAGGGCACCATAGAAGCAGCACTTCTGCGAAGTTCTTATGCCGACGTATATGCCCTATAATATAGATTTCATTACAATGCTCTCGAGTAAAGGGTGACAGGAAAATAAGATATCAGGGTAATCATCCACACAGTATGTTGAATGTTTGATGCTAATATTTACAGTCGTGTGCAACCTTCGCGCAACGCCGATAACAAACACTTGAAACCAGCTCGCCAAGGACACTCCCAGAAGCGGGCCCGAGCATGTACCAAGACGCCGTATACCGTCTCGTCGGAACGTCCGCTTCCTGTCTGCGTTTCGCAACGTCCAGTTCTCACAAGTGGTTAGAGAAGCGTATAAATGCTTTTAGGAAAAGACATGAAGCACCGGCATTTTGTTTTATACAATTGAACAGGAAAAGCGATGTTTAGAGTTCGATATTGTTCGACCTGAAGTATACCTTTCAAGCTACAGTGAATGCGACGTAATTCCTGTGAAGGTGGAAATGGCCGATGAAGTAGCGTAGTATCTAATTCTCCTGTTTGATACGACTCCGAAAGAAGAGCTTGCTCCACGAGACGATTCGACGTAGCACGAACGTATCGACCTTGTAGAAAGGGAGATGCAATATGAAGTAGAATCGTTTTACAGGTGTAGAAACAGCCAGAGGCATCAATCTGAGTGGCAGGCAAAAGCCCCGGGGCTTTAGAACGATATTATCTGTTGTGAAAGCTCGACTTGCTTGCCAGATAAAACGAGATGATTCTAAAGTACCGGAAAACAGCCAACTGAATTATAAATAACTCTGGCCGGGGATTAAGTGAAAGTTCGAAAATGCGTACGCCAATAAGGGGATACAAAAGCCCAGCAACAGGCCCCCCATAAATTTTTGCTAAATTACCACTTTCCCTAGCGAAAACGTATACGATATAGGACGAATCCATCTGCGAGTCGCCACTCTACCCCATTCCTTGATCAATCCTTTTTTCGGAATTTCCAGTCATCCGATAAACATTATCTCAGTTAGGAAAGCGTGAAGAACCGGTCAGAAATACATAAAGCATCCCAACCTCAAAAATGTTGACTCGTACCGCGACTCCGTGCAATTTACTAGCTACCGAGCCATGCCGGGCAACCTCCACAAGGACACACCGCTATATCTATACTTCCAAGCCAGTGCCAACCGCCCATCGATATAACTGTATCATGTAGTAAATCCACAAGGCAGGAAACATGACAGCCCACGATATCGATGCAATTAGATTACGAGGGAACCCGCGATATTCCGCTAACGGTTTCTCCATCTTGGACTGTGGCATTGTATCTCCACTAAGCCCTCCCACACATAACTTGAGTACGGTGTCGGAGATACAGTATGGTATTGCTCGGCTTTAAACTATCCTCTACGACCCGTTTGCGAGAGTAAGAAACGTTCGAGCTTTAAGCACGCATGGGATAAGAGGGAAGGATAGTAAAAAGACATTACATGCAGGGAAAAAGCAGCAGCTGAGAAATCAAAACAACTATAAGGGGATATTAAGCCGATAACAGATATGCTGAGGGTTATAAGAAAATAAAGAAAGAGCGAAGTGCTTGTGGTGGGCAGACTTCTTGCAGACGGATGACAGGACAAGTACGAGAAGACTTACACCCGGAAAAACTCCGGTGCCGTCTGGATCATGCTTTTGCCTGACGACAGCTTTGGTAACTATATTGGTAACAACCATGATTGTTGTTATCCAAACAGGCAATAGCTGGTATTGGCCCTCCTTGTTTCTCGAATTTCCGAGGTCAGTTTGGAGCTTCTATACGTAAACAATATTAGCCGCCTTCTCTCGGTTTTATGGAGGGCTTCATACACCTACGCGGTTCTTGTCCTTCTAGTAATCAACCCCTACAGCTCCTTGCGACGCTCGCAAGAGAAAAGAGGGGGGAATGGCAGTTATTGGCTTTACATAGTAGTCAACGGCAATGAATTATTCTTGTTGCTACTAAAGAGGCAGTATGGACCGTCAGAATGCAAAACTAATTTTTATCCCCAATAGAACGGATGAAAACAACAAAGATATTGATAACAGGAAACTAGTACTCTACAAGAAACTACAAGAAACTACGAGTACTTGGTGAGAAGAAATAGTATACGAAGTAAAACCAACGCCTAATTCGTTTCGAGGCCGCTACGAATCATCTGCTTGGAGCTTTCTTTTTGAGAAGTATGTATGTGCTCCGAAACCAGAGAAGAATGGATACCATGATAAGGATGTATACTCATACGATTATGTATCAAAATAGGTATCAAGCGAAAGAAAGGCCATTGCAATCCCTGAAGAAACGCACAAGTGGGATTTGATAACCGTTATTGTTGATTTATATGGAACTCCAGGTAAATGCTAAAGTACAAACCGTTCCACTTTGGAAACCTACAATAGAAAGGAGACTGGTTGGCACAATGACATATAATTACACAAACTCCTTAGTCAAGGACGTATCCAGGTGGACTAACTCAAATCAAGCTCAATTCTTTTGATCCCTCGCCAGATAGAGCAGTATTTTAAGCAGAGAGTAGAAATGACTGCTACAATGGGAGATTCAGAGCGATATCTGTCTAGTCACATATTTGTCTCTTGAATATATGTTGTTTACCTGCAAATTTCCTTCAAGGTGATGAGTTTCCTCCACAGATATTAGACTCAAGGCCCATGTACTGATGGCTGATCGTGGTCGGAGAGCCTTGGCATTTTATTTCTATTTGGCACAGGCACAAAGTTATGGCATTGGTTCCTGAATCGTATTTTACACTTATCTTCTCACAGTTTTCATTTTTGCTTAGTTTTTTTACGTCTGTTAGAGATGATTTAGAGCAACTTATTGCCCGGATAAGCACTAGTGAAGTTTTCCTATAACATCTACCCCATCAGATCACACGGCTCGATCCGCCCCAGACTCCTTAGTACATATCAAAAGATACCGTCCTGTCCCTCCCTCTCATGTGCTTCCAAAATGTAGTCGCGCCCTTTCCCTCCCGGAAAATATAACTAAAATCTATCTCCAAATCTGTAGGCTCAATAGAGAACGAGCAGCCCATTTCATCCCGTCGAATGCCTATGTGCCTTACGCTATAGCGTATCTCTGAAATCTCGACCAGACCGTCAAATTTCTCCCGGTTCGTTGAGAACACCCTTGTAAGCATAAAATGGAAACCCATCAAAGGTGCTAATATCTCGTAGGAAGCCGCTTCGCGGGTCGTTAATGGGATAAATTTCCTTCTCCCTCTACTTCCCGGGTTTGGATCAGGCTTGGAGTACGACGGCTTACCCGCGCAGCAGAGGATTTCTTCGTCGGAGTGCTCTGCGGTCAGTTCCAACTTGAGGTATTTCAAGGTGCCTTTGGCTTTGGCTTTCGGATCTGACTCGGCTAATCTTCGGAGGGCGTACGTTAATAATGACCGGAAGCGGAGCATATGGTCGTATTTCTCCCCGAGACCTGGGAAAAACTCGTACGTAGCTTTGTTATTTAAGCGTCAGTGTAATATTCACTAATCAAGGTACGGCGTAGTTAGTGCCTCAAAAATAACCTTACGAAAGCATGAACTTACTGTAACCATGGTCCTCATCGTAAGGGTCATTATAACAATCATCCCACGTAACTCCCTTCAACTGCAGCTGTGTTTTATTCCTCATAGAATTCCATATTCTCGCCGTCGCCGCGACGTACGGCTCTCTGTTTTTATCGTCGTCGTAAAAGCACGATGTGCAAACTATGACCTCCGTCACGTACTTCGCTAGGTTAAGGCTCAGAAGCTCCTCCAGCCTTTTCACGCATGCTGGTTACTTTTACCAGTTTCAGGGTATTAAAAAGGGAAGCCTCGTTTTGGATTGCAGACGTGTAATCTTTGAAAATTTTATTGCACGCCCGCAGATTGAGAAAGGTGCTGGTATCGTCGACTGACTCGAAAATCTAAGGTGAAGAGAAATTGTTTTTCATCAGTCTTACTGTGCATACTTAAGTATGTGGGTCTCTATTAAAGCTTGAAAAAGAAAAGAGAAATAGAAGAAAATCTTGCTAGAGATAACAACCTACCATCAGCAGTATCTCGGCAGGAAGGCGCGATAACATGATGATTTCACGTAACTATAGTTAGAGGTTAGCTTTTAGTAGCTCTCAATCAATGAACAAGTAGCACATACCTATATTTATATACCTACGGAAAGTTAAAGATACTTCCATTATCCCTTTCCACTTACATAATACATCAAAGTTTGTTGGCCGTCCAAGTTTTATACGAAGAACCTTATCTCATCACTCGGGGGAAAGAAAGTTTTTATAGTTATATTACTTCTTCTCACGTTCCCACGAGAATATGTAAGGAATACAGCATCTGGTCCGAGGAGGGCGATGACCGATACTCCTTGAACCCGAGAAGTGCGATCAAAAGCGTTGCCCTCATAGCGAACCGCCATGGAAATAAAGACTTAAGGGCCGGTAGAAGACCAAAATCTACAGCTCCAGTATCAACGGGGCTAATATTCTTTACTTTTTTAACTTATAAGCAAGACCCTCAGAGTAGGGTTTTTATTTTGATAATCAATCACAGAAGATTGTTTAGTCTAGGGCAAATGTGAGTGAGAATAGAGAGTATACGAAAAGTAGTCTGGATAGCTCTAGATCATGATTACATCAGTAGCCACACGGGGCTTATGATACTGGGAGGTAACAGGAGTTGCTCGATAGACTGTTCATTAAATACCGTGTTTTTAAAGCTAGGACGATTAGGGATAACATTTATAATATTGATAATTTTTATTTACATATTTATAAATTATTAAAATTTTATATTTATAAATTATTAAATTTTATATTTATTTTATTTTAGGACTTGGTATATCCGCCCCATTTTTGGTGTATCCTAGTAAGTATTAAGCACTTTTAAACGATATTGACGGCCATCAAATATGCATCGCCAGGTATATCAAACAGCGCTGCAGCGGCGATGGTATATTAACACTGCTGCCGGCAACACATAATTTTTTTATTTTTTATTTTCGTATTTTTTTTATTTAAAAAAAGGGAGCTTATTTCTTTAATTTGGTGGTGTTTTGGTGGAGGCTGGGCGGATATACCAAATCCATTATTTTATTCTACCATATATATACGTCAATAAATACGTTTTTATTGATACGCGTTTACAATTATAATATTAATAATATTACGTTTAAATAAAAGTATAGATATTATTAATATATATTATATATAGGCTTTATTATATATGAATTGGGGAGCTTTCTTTTATCTTCTCTATTAATGAACTTAATGGTTCAACCCTCTTCACGGTGCTCCAACAAACCACAAACTATCTAGACATAGTCTCTCACTTAAGCGCCCAGTATGCATTCCTTATACATCTCCAAGCTTCGCCAATCAAACTTCCATAACTACCTTTTACTAGCCGCCTCGTAAATCAAAACGTTCACTTACCAAACAGGGCGTACATCAAACATAGAGTTATATAAGAGATGACGCGATCTCTTTGGTTCAGATTCAATAAGGCATCATAAACCCGGCGGCGTAGTAGACTGTGGGTCTGTTGTATGGCGAAGGCCATCCACATCAAAGCAAAAGTAGATCCATATCTCAAGGCACCCCGGACGTTATGAACGAATGACACGACATAAACAAGAGATTCCGATCTATACAAAGACAAATGGGCTTTTAACTTAAGCTAGGCCGCTGGGGAACATTACTGGCGTAGTCAAATTAATCGAGAGATCAATTCCTCCTCGGCGATAGAGCTCAAACACCACCCGCTCGCCCAGGTCTCAGGTATACTGAGTCAAGATTACGACGCTGCGATACTTCTTGAGTTAGCGGGACTTCAAGACGATTACGGCATAAAAGCTTTGAAGTAGTGGTATCCAATTTTAACATTGAACATGAACGATTACTCGCGCCCGAGACGTGGGACTGTTCCGTACGGGAATCTATTCTCAACATGAACAGAACATTAACGTCTCAACAAGAGCAATACTAAATAACAGTCTTTGTGTTGATTACCGAGGATGTCGAACTCCCCAGTAAGACCACAAAGCTGGTAATAGCGTCAAGACAGAAATTGGACGTAACAAAAAAGGGTAGAATTTGTCGACGCAATGGCCGCCGCACAGTATCAAGGAAATCGATTTGGCTTACCAGGACATGAGTTGACGGGAAGCTATATTAAAACAGGCTTGAAATCAATTACAATTCAGAATATCAAAAGGGTATTAGCCAATTCAATAACGAAACGGCTATACAAAGCCCCACTAAACAACCAAACACCAAGAACGTAGACGATCCACTAGATCTGTCAGTGGTGACTGCTGTAGATTCATAATTTACAACTTTCCGGTTTGGCGCTGCTACCTCGATATTAACTCAAAGTAGGGGACACGAAAACTTTCTTCGTATACAATCTCACGAAGGGGAATCGCTAGTAGGCGGAACAGCAAAGAGATGCCAGTTGATAGACGTAAAGAACATCAAAAACAACGGAGATGCCCAGAGCCTAGACCTTTCACCTCGTCGAAACCTCGTAACCAACCGAAACGGCAGACTGATCGACTAGCTATAAAGTTTTTCAGTGAACGGTGACTCTTCGGTTTATAGTCCAACTACCCTCCCAACAGTTGGTATTGATATTTGATTTTCAACAAAGCGATCCATTAAGTCCGCAAGATATCATCTCGCGAATACAAGGGAAGTTAGTAGACGGAACAGAGAGTAAAAGGTTGAGATATTTATGTAAAAATATCAACGGCATCACCGATTATTAAAGATATAGATAACCCACTTCATAAAGGCCCATTAAACGTCTAAAAACGGAGAACACCCAAATGCTTTATAAAAATTTCGAACTCGACCGCTCCAGACGCATAGTCAGCCACATTTCGCATCACCGGCCAATACCATGCGAAGAGCGCGATTAACTATATGCTTCCCCGAAGAAGATGCGGCTACTGGACGGAATAGCGAGTCGAAATTACATAGAAATGCCTACAAGGTACCAATTTGAGAGTTCCAGGGATATAAGATCTGACGCTCACAGCTGCCCTTTAAAAGATCGACTAAGCAACCAACAAACTAACAAGGCGCGAAACTCGTGATAAAACCTTCGGACAAGTCACTTTTTGAAGCATAATCAACTGTTGCATCGAGCTATCAGGTATATTATCTGCTAGTGATATTTCAAACGCCTCCACACACATTCTCATGAAGAAAAGCCTGGTTATTTAAAACCCATCGCGCAAGTCATAAAAAAGGTTACCAAAATGTGAAGAGGTCCGTCTTCATGAACAGAACTTCGAAAGAAGGCCTAACAACTGATAAGTAATGAACCAACATCAAGACGGAGATGTAGGCCTTGAAATAAGGGCTGGTATTTTTTTTTAAATAGAACGCGATCTAGTTATATTTAGAACTTCTTTAGCAGTTGAGATAACCTCGTGAACGGAACACCAAACCAAGCAACAGCATAGAAACGCCTGCGAGGAACAGTACCACCATTATCTAGACCTCCGAACTCACCGAAAAGATCATATTAAGCTCTATTAAAGATTGCCTGGCGGGCGTCGAAAGGTATCACTCGATGAAGTCTTCTAAAGACAACATCCCGGCCTCATAATCCACCACCCATCCTCTTAGAGGTTGACATATATTTCGAGTAGTAATCTCCCAACGCCTCTTTGTATAACCTCACGAAAAAAGTCGAATCACTCAAATCAACTATATATTGCGTCGTTAAATATGCCTGGATGAGAAGATAGGTCGTCATAAACGGGGACGTTGGAGTTCTCGACTAGAGAACGATTTTTAAAATAAAAAAAATCGAGCAAACAGAGTTCCCAAAGCTCGGAAGCCACCTCATAACGTCCTAACGTGGCCGAGCACTCAACGGCTAGCCGATAGATGAAACGAGAGCTCGAGGCACACGATAGAAATGCCTACCGGGCAAGATGGTATGGGTGTCGAAATAGAAGAGCATCATTATACTGCGAATTATCTATATATACAAAGCTCAATTAAACCCACACAAAAAAAAAAAAAAAAAGATACACAGCACTCGATCGAGACCCCGGACGTTACCTGTCCATAGCACTGTCAGCCACATCTCGACCTTAGAGCCCTAGCGCGATATTTATTCGAAGAGTGTAACCAAGAAACTTACTTCACATATTATGGTGCGAAGACGACAGAAGCCGGCAGAAAGAGAAGGTCAATCAATACCCTCAAATCGGTCGCAGAGATCAGCAATCTTCAAGATATCTAGACCTCAACACTGGCCGGCGCGATCATATAAACCTTTATTAAGCAACAAAAGCACAAGCAACATAACGCGAGGCAGTACCGGATTAAAAAACTCTAACGGCCAGCCTATTTGAACCATAATTAACCATCCCACGGTGGAATGTGGGATGTATATCTGGTTCT
Organism: Pezizomycotina sp. ARF18; assembly: GCA_002224055.1. Lineage (NCBI taxonomy): Eukaryota > Fungi > Ascomycota > Pezizomycotina sp. ARF18. The sequence goes on from AZLU01000200.1 coordinate 34,742, forward strand.
GGTACGCCGCTGGCAATGTTGTGGGATACGTAATCTGGCGAAAGGAAGTCCGATCCAAAAGGCCCTTCGAGCAAAGACGTATTGAGACGAGCTACCCTGTGTGGAGATATAAACTAATCTCAACGTTCTGCTGATCGATAAGTGTATTGTAGCAGCGCATCCATGATTCACAACAGATAGCCATTAAGATGTTTATTATCCAAAGTCTAGTGACTCAACAGGAAACATTTTCCAGCGGTTTCGACCAAGCGCGTACTTTTTCCCATCATGAGACGCAACCAAAAGCAGGTGTAAAATTTTCAAATCCTCGCCGTAATGCACCATATAATCCGAAAAGTGGTAAAATCATGTAGCCACCACCTCACATACTCCTCGCCGTTTACGTGTACGATACTAAACAATTCCTCAAGCCGGCGTCATCGATCTATAAAAAAGACAAACAGCCAAGAAAATCCTGGGACGTATCACCGCGCAGTATAAAACTTGCTAAATTCACAAATGCGCGTTAACGAGAGGTTGCACATAAAACCTTCCGGTAACATCTGTAGATTCGTTCTTCGTATAATCTCGCGAAGAAGCCTAATAACTCAAATTACGTCAGGCCGTTATGGACAAGGAAGCATAACGCCGTTAGGAGAAAGGGAAAGAAAAAAGTCTGCCCAAATGTGAACATGCCCTTCGTCCTCTATAAACAGGGCGTCAGAGCTGAGGTTCGATATCAAATAAACTGATAAGCGAACATCATGACAGAGGTGTACAGATGGAGATGTGGCGCGATACTTTTTTGCAATTTGAGGGACACCGAGGATATTAGGAATTAGTTGAACACTATTTTTGCATGATAAGCTAGTGAACGGAACGCCAGGTGAACCAGCAAGTATGCTTACGAGCTACGATCCCACGGGATCTCAGAATGCAAACCTAACCTCGACTCAACCTTTTAAAACTCAACGGAAAAACAAAAATGGAAAAGAGTCAAGAGGGTTGATAGAGACCAACCTGACAACTAGACCCCTCAAACGATAGAGAGCCCTAAAGTACGGCTTTTTTCCAGGCAGCATAATCAACTACCCTTTCTCACGGTGCTTCGGTATTTATTTCAGTAGCCACGCACGAGAATTCTCAAGGTATTTTCGCAAAGGGACGTCTATCTTTCAAGTTCGATCCCGATCATATTGGAGATTACTTTTATCGCACTACAGCAAAGCCCATTGACGGGAAACGAATTAAACGAGCAAAACCTTACGAGTTCTAGTGTGGAAAAGGCTTTAGGGATAAGACTCTACGGATACACAGCTGCCCGCATAAATGCACCACCAAGAACGCCAAAAACAAACAAGGTACGACGCGCCCCATGAACACCTGCAACTCGAGCTCTCAGAATTATCGTCCAACACTCATCGCACCGCTGTTTCGTTATGGCTATAAAGACTGCGACGCATAACCTCGTTCAACTTATGATTCCGCGCAACAAAGAACCTAGGACACAAATGTAAAGAACATCAACAAGAAGGATACCTAGAACCTCAACCTCGCCGAATTTCTTATATTAAGTCACAATAAACAACCAAAACAAAATAATCATAGAAGAGGATTTACTTCCGACATAAGGGCTCTAGTCGTCTCTCGTATCTAAGCTTATCATAGTCCACCCTTCGGTGAACCATTAGATACATATCTAGCAGCGACCTGTAGTTCGTCCTGGCACATAAGCCAGCGAAAGGTAGTCAGGTACATACCTTTTCCTTCCGTCTTCGGGATAGTAAAGAGGCATATATGTATTAGGACGTATTGATCTGGGGACAGACGATATCAGCCACCCCTCACCGCGCCACTAGTCAGTACATTTCTTTAGCAGCGATCCGTAACACCCGTTCAACACATAATCTCACGATGAAGGATTTTATCCGGTGGTACATAAATTGCACCACAAACGCTCTCTGAGATAAAAAAAAACTTCAGCGAACGCACAACTAGGAGAGCAACCACGGCCGGCGTATAAAAGCATCTCAAACAGAGGAAAGTATAGCGATATAGAGATCGATAAAGTGCAAGGAAAGCAGTACCACACGATAAAGACAACAACAAGCCAACGACGAATCGAAGTATAAAAGCACACGAGAACAGCAGCACGACGTATTATGATTTGTTTTAAAAACGCGAGGATCACGCAACCAATGATAAACGACGAGCGAACCTCGAAAACCACAGATAAAACGCGAGGAATAGGGGGTCCTGGTTATACTGAGTAGTTTTGTTCTGGTATTATGCGACTATAAATACATATTTAAAACCATTCTTTTTAAAGTGGGCAAAATAAGCAGGATATTCATAAATGAGTATTTAAAGCAAAAACAGCAGCGGAGTATATGTACGGCGAAAATTATTTAAAACGGGAAAAACAACAGCAAATGCACATGTGTAGTGAAATAAGCAGCTAGAATCGATAAAAATAATTCCAAATAATTCAAGCAATCTTTCTCTCCGTAATCGTACACATCTTCCTTCATCCCTTCCATCCAAAACTTTACAAAAGTCCCTAAATAAAATAACCAGAAGCTATCACAGCGCATCCTTATCGTACTTCAACTTCAACACAAAGTTAACAACAACACCAACAAACAGCAGCGCGCACAAACCTGTCGGTCCGTACTTGTCGTGGTACCGCACGGCCCTCCTAGCCCTCATCTTCTTCATCCTGTAAAGGTACAATCCCATAGAATACACAAGACACGCAATCGCCAAAAACGTAAACACAAGCGCGGCGCGTACGGTAGCTTTATTACCGAAGTTGAGTAAGGTGATGGCGACGGTGGAGATGTACAGCGAAAACTCGAGCCAGGAGAGGAACGTGCGCTCGGCGGCGAAGTAGACTTTCGGTTCGACGCGGACGGGGACGAATATACCTGTGTGAAGTAAAAGTATCGTATTAGTGAATAGTCAAGAGTATGGTAGAATGAAAGTGGGATGAGATGGACATACGTTTCCCAGGAGGCGCGTGAAACCTCCGCAACACCCTCTGGCTTTCCGGCCCTCCTGGAGTATTCGCGATCGTCGGCCGTGGACCAGGAATAAGGTACGTCTGCGTATAACCCCACGCGCTCGACAAATTCCTCATCATATTCTGGAAGAACGTGCGCTGCGGACGGCGCCGCCTCCTGCTACCTAACAGACTGCTCGTCGATTCGGAGTTATCGTCGTCGGAGAGCTCTGAGTCGTACAGGGCGTAGTCGTTGGGATTCGTTCCGTTCGCGGCGACGCGCTCCTCCTCGTCAAGGCTGTGCCGGGGACTGCATGCGGTTGCCGTCGGGGAAGTCTGGTTCTGTGGACCATGCCCCTATATCCTCGGCGCGAGGAGCTCGTCGTCGGAGTCGCCGAAGAAGCCGCCGGCGGATTCGGAAGAGGTACCACCGGGGCGGCCGATACCAACTGCAGAAGCGGGCTTCCGGATATCGACGTCCATCTGCGGGATCCAGAATGGGAGGAGCGTTATGTCATTCGGGAAAAGCGTAGCAGCGCCGTGAAGGAACTTGGAGAATTGGGGACCGCTTCGACGAGATGCGAGGCCACGAGGTCACGGATCCACCGGGGAGGCTCCTGGCCGGCTTGCGTTTGCAGCTTGACTTCCAGAATGGCGTACGGGAACCGCTCGATATCCTCAGCGGGTAGCTTGGCGAACGGCCAATCGATGCCGATGTCCATACGCCTCCAGTTGTCGCCGGCGCGCTTCCGCCCGCGGTTATCCTCCTGATCAGCGAAAGCTCCGTGTCCAGCGAAATACGCACGCGAGCGTCTCCGGCAGCTGGAAAGCGGTACGGTGGTAGAAAGAACGCACTACGGGATGTAACCGCTTCGAAATCATCGTGTACTGCACCTCCCTCGCTAGTGCCTCTAAACTCTCAATCTCTTTCGTCGTCTTCTTGCCCTCCTTCCGCATCTTCTCGAACGCCTGGTCGACGGTGTATTCGCCCTTCAGGAACGCATTCACGTTCTTCTCCTTCAAGGGGAAACGGGCTTTGACACTCTTCTCGCCCGTCCAGTCCTCCTGTGCGTCTTCCTCTCCACAAAAACCGTTTGCACGTCCATGTTACCGTACCACGCAGCCTGTGAGCCTCCGCTCCTTCCGTCTTCTGCAGGCGGCCGAGGTACAGTTCAAAGTCGTCATTGTCGTAGTAAATCGAGGAGATGGCGCTATCCGCGGCTTCGAATTCCTTGTTCGGGTTGAAGACGAGCACGGGCAGGTGTTTTAGGATGATGAGCTTGAGTTCTGTGATGTTATCGGGGTGTACCCAGTACTTGGTCGTGTTGCGGACGAAGTTCTGCTGTCCTCCACCGGCGGCAGAATCTCCCTCGACGGGTTACCGCGCGTCCGGACGAGGTCGTACAGGCGGGACAGGTTGACGATGAAGGCGTCGTAGTTGTCCTTGAAGAATGGCTTTGCGTTCAGGCGAGTCGAGAAGATCGGTTTCAGGGGCCAGCCGGTTTGTTTCTGGTAATTCTGTTAGCCCAACGATACCAATTGCAAACTCAAAGCGTGGTAGGAATTCGTACATCGTGCTTCTTGATGATCTTTTGGAAGCCCGTATAATTTAGCTGCGTAAATTTGGCCAGGTCGTGTACGTCCGCAATGATCTCGCTCAGGTCGTCCTCCAGCGCCAAAAACTCCTCCTCTTCCGGTGTCTCGCTGCGTTCGCCGTTCCTTCTCCGGTTTTCCAGCAGCTTGATGACGTGCTCAACCTCCCGTTCCGCATCCTTAATCGCTCGCACTATTGCCGTCGACCTGACCTTCTGGAAAGTGTAAACCTTGTCGAGTTCGGCCTCGAGGACCGCAACGAACGCCTGCTCGTCATCTTCGTTCCACGGCTTCGGGTTTCCGGGGCAGAAGACGGTCCCGGGAGGGTAGAGGCGGGACTTGAGTTCGGATTTGAGGCCGTCGTAGGATATGTAGTAGTTGTAGTAGTCTGCAGCGGGAGTGGAGGAAGGTTGGCCGGGAGATTAGCCACTGATGTCACTGGGTGGGAGTCTGAACTGGAGGAGTGAGGTAAGAGGTGAGGAGAGTTTTTGAGACCGTGAGAGTTGGGAAGGGGAAGTTTGGGGATTGTTTACCTCTGATGAGAGAAGTTCGTAGCTGTTGCCCGAACCTAATGATTCGAAAACAACGAAGGTCAATAACTGCTCAAAGGAATAGAATTGCGATGATGATGATGATGATGACGATGATGATGATGATGCTGATGGGAAGACTGACTTCATGGTTTATTCGGTGACGGTAAGGAAATAAGCCGGCTGGCTTTTTGTTGCTGCCAATCAAATTTAGCCTCGGACGAAACTGTAACTAGAGGCGGTGCTTGTCCAATGGGGAGCACAGGCGAAGAAGAAAACAGGGAATGACGTGAGTGGAAATATCAAGGGCGAAGAACCTCCGCGATGGTAAACGAAACGATGGAAATTCGAGAGTGACCGGAAATCTCACGATCTTGAGACAAGTGACGGGTGGGGTGGATGGTGTTGAAGGTTTAGAAGTTGAAGATGAGGAAGAAGAAGGAAAGAAGGGAAAGAAGGAAGAGAAGTGGCAATGGTTGGGAAGGGGAAAAGAAATGTTCTTTGGGGAGAGGAGAGAGTTGGGAAAAAAAATAAAATAAAATAAAAATAAAAATAAAAATAAAAAATAAATAAAAAATAAATAAATAAATAAATAAAAATAAGAATAAAGAAGAAAAGGAAAAGAGAGAAAAGTAGTGAATTTTTTTTTTTTTTTTTTTTTCCTCCTAATTCCTCAAAAAGTTCTAGGCAGAGGTAATAAATGGCCCCCTTCTGGCGTACGGTTCCGCCCAGATGTCTCGAAATGACGGAAAAATACTACAAAAGGGACCTCTTATTATTTATTGATATTCAAAAGATAAGGGAAATTCAGACGAAAAAAAAAAGGTTCTCTTCCTTGCCAGTAAAAAAAATCTCCCTCGAATCTCTCTCTTATAATTTCAATTTCACCACGGTCAATCCATGCAAGAAATAATCTATTTTAAACGAACGAGAGGGGCAGCTCGTTGCTTCGGGACCATCCGTTCATAACGAGACCTTGGAGGTCTCATATCTCTCCGGTTCTCCTCCTGGGCTGTCTGTCTGAAAAATGCTTGAATTTCAATTGACGATTGCTTGACTAGAGTCTAGCCAGACTCCAGAGTGAGCTGATTTTTTCGAGATAAGAATTTTAACTTGAAGGGCGCCACAGTACACAGTATCAAAAAACCCCACTCCTCTCGACCGCCAGCCATTCCCTTCTGAGAAAAGCTGTTCATGCAAGAGAGGAAGTGCTGCAGGGTAAAGGGAGAAAGAAACAGAGGAGCAGATTTATTCCCCTTCTGTCCTGGAAGCTGTCCAACTCGTCTTCAGTCTATGATCATATGATAAGAGTTATAGCCTTGGAAGCGACTCAATTTTCCGATTCGGAAAGTAACGAACGGCCTTGGGTGATCATTGGGGCCGATCGTCAAACGCCTCTCCCGATGCCGGTGCGAGATCTTCAGAACCGACAGGCGATATCGCATCATAACGCTCCCCCTCTTCCGTATACCGCGGCTACTGCAAATAGAGAAAGCTAGCAGCAAGATAAGGCCTTAGGGATGGTTCTGGGCTATATTTTTTCTCTTTGAAGATTCTTGGCTTCCAGAACCGACGGGTCTGATAAAAAAAAAAAAAAAAAAAAAAAAAAACTTGATAACGCAATGCGACATTGACCAATCATTTGAGAACGTGCATGGGGGCCCTTACCCTTTTCCTAGCAATTCCACTTCCCCGTCAAAAAAAAAAAAAAAAAAAAAAACCAATGATTTTATTAGGCAATCCATCCATGTGAATTACGGAACCAATTTCTTCGCTTGGCCTTTAAATTCAAGCATTTTCCCTCGAGTGCTTCCATTGTAAGTAGATTGTAGGGCGACCCCCAATGCCCGGCCACCACCGGCATCGAGAGACGGCAGCTTTTACTCTAGAAATTGTTAGGAAGTCGCCTCCTTCCGCATCTTGCATCATGGCCCTTGTCGCTGGCCTTGGTGGGAGACTGGGAGAAGAGAATTTTGAGTTGGCTCAGTAACGCGACTTACGGGAAATTAAAATCTTCCTGGAGTCAGAACTGCTTCTAGAACCGCAAAATATTAGCCCCTGAAAAAAAGGAGATCCCAGGGAGAAATTTAAACGTTACACCAATGGCTTTCGCAGGGGAAGGGTTCAATGTGGAGCTCTTTCTTGTCGTCGGATGATTGGGAGTGAGTCCGAGTGACAGGACGTCCCTGTCGCACAAAAAGAGTGAGAGCACCATGTGAACGTGGCCGCCTCGTGCTGTTCTAGACCATGCTTTTGCTTTTCTGCTATACCATTCATTATTGGCTGGAATTTGATCTTTGCAACGCCTAGGGGTATGGGTTGGAACCTGACCGCAAAAGCTGTTCGTTCGGTTGGTTAGCTGATAAAAACAACGGAGGAATTGCTATCGTGATCAACGTATAAAATACCATATCAAATAAAAATAGCATGCGAAGGGAGCACTCGGTAGTAATTCCACCATCTATAATAAATATTTCTTTGAAAATACTTAATTACTGCTTATTATATTTTGATCTTCTTTAGAACTCGACCATGATCACTTTGGTCTCGTTTGACGCCCCTGCCACTTATTTTTATTATTTCGGCATGGCGTAAGAGGACCGCTACGCAAAAAATATATATATATATATATACATAAAAATAAAAAAAAATAAAAATAAAAACAAGAGTAGAAGGAGCGTCCAACGAGACTAGATCACTTTCACGTAGTCTGACTCCTGAGGATTTTAAAAATAATTGCTCGAAAGCTTGGTTTTGACTAAAGAGCATCTCCCGTACAGAGACTAATTTTCACGATGCTTTCAAAAAGACTTCACAGCTTGCGATTTTGAATACTCAATGTTCAGATCACTTTTTTTTTTTTTCCCTTTCCTTTATCGTAAGACATCCTTCTCGCTGGCTGGTAACATCAAGAGCTACAAAGATCTTACGCAGGCCTTTTCGGTGGTCGGTGGCTTACTCTGTCGGATTTAGCGATTTTTACTAACTACTTCTTCCTTCATTCACCTCGAAGTTCATCACAGGTTTTTATTCTAAATCAAAACAAAGTTTCACAATGCTTCGATCTTCAGGTGTTTATTAATACCATATATCTTCGCTTTTTCGACCGTTCTGGATCCAACACCCGCGTTGTAACCTCACTACGGGAATTTCTCACCAGACTGGCAATGATTCCTCGTCGAACATGGGCTTCCCCGGCTGACGGGCTTGCTAGTCTCTGGCGGGTTAAGGCATAGAAGAAAGCGTATGCATTGGAGATATTCCGAGACTTCAGTGTTTCTTCTGAAGCTCGTTTATTACCCAGGACGGGTCTGAACAGCTGCAGCTGCAGGTGTTATCACGAATGGAGCTTAGCGTGTCCCTCGAACCCTTTAGCTTTCGGCTTGTTCGCCTTATCAACGCCGCGGCTGCTCACTGCTTACTACCCAATTGGAGCCAATCGGAGCCACGGACCCCGCAAAGGGACAAGCACCAGCCAAAAATTCAAAATTACCCACTGCAGTTTTTTTTTTTTTTTTTTTTTTTCTTTTTTTTAAATGGATGCAGGATGTTTCCTATCTGTGGTGATCTAAGAGAAACACGGGTAAAAACGAATACAACATTCCTTTCGCTTTTTAGGGGTTAAGTAATTCTCATAAAACCTCAGCTGTATCCAATCCCCCTTGTGAATGAAGATCATCCAACTTGCTAATCTCTACGAAGAATTCCACAAGTTTCTCCTCGTTGAAAGCTAACGAAGGAGATACACGTAGGGATAGAATAAAAGCTTGAATTCTTGCTTTCCTTCTTTCTTTCTTTCTTTTTTCTTTTTTTCCGGCATCAAGCAGCTCGAGAAACTTGGAATTTAGAGCTGGACTCTACCACGAACCGAAATCATCAGTATTCTATCCCCCGAAATATCTAACAAAGCGGGGTCGCAAACTTGCAGAGAACCACGATGTTCTCCAAGGACGACGACGTCCTCTCCTACCTCCGGTCAACTTTCGACCGCCACCCTTTACCCGTCCTCGCGCCGGTCCTCGTCCTCCTCGCGTACATCGCCTCCTCCCTCATCGTCCTCTTCACTACCAAGAAGCGGCGCGTGATCAACACGCGCACAGACGAGCCGGTACCCTGCGTCGGTATACCAAAGCACCTCCCATGGCTCTTCGCCGATTTCCGCTGCGCGTTCAAGTTCTTCTACCGCGCCGCGAGTGGATCGAGGCGGCTACTACAAGTACACGAAGCAAGGGAAACCGTTTATAGTGAAGACCTGGAGCGGTGATGTCGTCATGCTTAACAAGACCATGCTGGAGGAGATGAAGAACGTTAGCGACGAGGAGATTAATACGGGCTTTGATCGCGTATGTACGCCCTTTTAACTGCAATTGAGGTTTATCAAAGTTAATAAATGTATTTTTGCCTAGATTCTCATGACCCGCTACACCATGACGTCCGACGTCACCGATAACCCGTACCACCACATGATCATCCAGAAGGACCTCACGGCGCAGCTTAAGAACCTGAACGTGCAGCTCCACCGGGAAGTACTAGCGGCGTCCGATGAGATCTTAAGTACCTGCGGCAAGCCTGCGGGCGAAGGGTGGAGTAAAATCGTACTGTTTCCAGTCTTGATGAAAATCCTCGCGCGCTCGGCGAATCTGGCGTTCGTCGGCGCACCATTGTGCCGTAATCAGGAGTACCTCGACGCCATGATCGGCGGCGCCGCGTTAATACCCGTCATGGCTATTCCGATAAACTTCGCGCCGACGTGGATGCACTGGTACTTCAAACACCCTCGCTAAGCCGTTCACAACCTAACATCCAAACAATCGCTAACCCGAGAAAATATATAGGCTCCTAGGACCCCTCCTAACCCTCCCCATCCGCCGCCACTTCCGCACAGCATACCGACTCCTCCGCCCCGAAATCCTAAAGCGCCTCTCGGACATAAAATCCGGAACCCCCGAATCCGAACAACCAAACGACCTCCTCCAGTGGGTCATCCGTAACAGCTTCAAGTACGGCCCCGCGAAGCAAACCCGGAGAGCATCGCGATGCGCGTGTTCGCGACTAACTTCGCCAGCGTGCACACGACCGCGCTATCGACAACGCACATGCTGTACGACCTCGCCGTCGAACTTGCTAATACACCCGAAGGGAAAAAATCAACGGTAGATTTATTAAGGGAGGAAGCAGCAGCTGCTAAAAAATCCGCGGCGAGTGAGTACGATAATAATCATAACGGGAATGTAAAAAGCGAGTCACCGGAATCAATCGCATTACGGCATGAACTACAGCAACTACCGAAGCTGGACGCGTTCTTCAAGGAGAGTTTACGGCTGGATATGTCCGGCGCCATCATCGCCGTTCGCCGCGTAATTTCCCCGCAAGGGTGGACTAGCAAAGAAGGCTACTTCTTCCCCTGCGGAACCACCGTCGCGTATCCAGCATTATACGATACCCTCGACAACGATACGTACGAGAACGCAGAACGGCACGATATTTACAGATACGATTTAGAAATTAAAGACGCGTATCGTAAAGAAGATACTGCGAACGGGAATGGTAAGGATGGTAAGCAGAAGAAGGGAGACGGGTATTACGGTAACATAACGAATAAGTTTTTAGCGTTCGGGTATGGAAAACATGCTTGTCCGGGGAGGTTCTTTGCGGGGACGGAGGTTAGGATGTTCGTTGCGAATTTTTTGGAGAAGTGGGATGTTAAACCGCTGGGGAAGAGGCCGAAGGATATTTGGGTGGGGAATTATAGGGCGCCGGATACGTTCGGGGAGATTGAAATTAGGAGGAGGGTGTGAATTTTGGTTTTAATTAATTCTGTAGAAGCTTATATTGTGTAAATGATTTGGATCTAGCTAAGGTACTTAAGTATATAGGACACGGAATCTCATGGGAAATAAAATCTTTTACGTTTTATCAGCAAGACATCTCCCTGCTAAATCACGCACAAGTGGGACTACATAGATGTCCTGTGGATTTCGCGCAGTCATATAGAACCGAATTTATGATATCGTATCAACAAGTAGGTTTAGTCAAACCATTATCCAGTGGATGCAATATTTTGGGGGTAATAATGGTCATTCGGTATCCTCACCTCCCATGTCCGTTCCGTCGTTTTAGCGTTTTGTGGTGTGGTTCGACCTTCTTTTAAGCATTAGTGATATCTATTGACACAATCTTGAGATGTCACCTAGGCCTCCTGTTCCGTCCCATTTATGTTCGCTCTGTTGCCACTTTCCCGCTACTGGAGGGTGTTTCTATGGTTGACGGCTAGGCGGTGTTTCACCTTATCTCCTGCTAGTTGTATTTTTTGAGCTATCCTCATCCTCTGCTCTTTGACGGGCGGTAATGCCTTCTGTTCTATCGCGCCGTGATGTTTGACCGGCAGTAACTAGTCGTTTATCACAGTGTCCCCATTTTCGTCTAGTTCTCACTGGTATCAAACGGGAAGCTTCCCGTGTGTTAGTTCATTGCTTTATCCCTTGAACGTCGACCTTTTTTCGTTATGGGTCACGTACGAACACTCCAGGTGGTTTGAAGAATATCACGGTTCCGGGAAAAATCGTAAGTTCCCTCTTATGCCAACTTGTCCCTTACGAATGCATTAATAAGGACTGCTCTATCAATTCTTCTTGGAGCGACGAAGGAGGTAACTAAACGCTGCGTAAATAGTGTATGAGCCGTCAAGGAGCGGCTGGCCCCGAGAAATTATCAGGTAGGGGATTAGTTCAGCTGTGGGGTTCTTACTGTAGCTGTTGCCGGCCTTTCTTGTTCTTTGAACCTATAGCGAGCGTGGTCCATCGAGTGCTTCTCGGAAATCCATTTATGAGGTCCCATTCATAATCGATCTAAAAATAACTACTTCGGCCGTACGTAAATACTTATCATCAGGCTCTAGCTCTTCCAGGAGGAAGATATCCGAAGGGCACACCAACTGAGATCATTGTGCTTATGTTACCTTGAATTTTTCCCCTTGGTTAAATGTAAAGCTATACCTTCTCCGGGAATCATCGCAGACTTAGTTGAATTCACCTATCGCGTCTCCTGCGTATAAGATCTAGCTAGTTTTTCGGCAGCGCGCAAACACTATATCACGTGCTACTCGAGAAAGGAAAACTATCTAACAGGCGCAGTGCCTGAGCCAGTCTATGCTCGTTGCCCCTATTCTTCTTCGTTTGCTTGCCTGAAAACCATAGAATTTGCAGATTTCGCAGCATCTACTACGAGTTCACTAAGGTCCATTGGTAAACAGTATCGCGAGTCCTTAGGTGGTGCGTAGACACTATGTCATCGGCCCCTCGGTAGAGAACAATATCCAACAGGATCTCGCCAATTGAGCTGCCTCGTGCTTATTTTGCTTCCCTTTTCGAGTTAAATTGTAAAAAATATCTCGTCTGCAGTTCCTCGAATATCTATAGGGAGTATATCTATCAGACGACTGTTTTGTCCGTGTTTGGGCCCTTTCTGACCATGAGGCATCTCGGGGATTCAAGAACTATACTGAATCTCAAATGTATCTTTCGATGACGCTGCTTGCTCGAGCGATCGTGCTTACTTTCTCGTCCGATAGCGAACTTAGAGCTCTGTTTGTCTCTTTAACACGCGTATCGATGTTCCTTATATTAGAAATACCATGATTCATGAGAATGATTGGTGAATCGCATTGCTGACTCGCTCGGCAGATCGTTATAGATCCTGCTTCCAACACGAATGAATAAAAATGTCGTTTATACCCGGTCGTAGGGATGTACATAAATGCTTTATACGCTTTGTTACCTCTAGTAGATTACATTGTATAATGGTTCTTAGTCACAGCCGGCTGTCTTTCACTGCTATGCGATGGTAGTCCAAATAGTTGAGGGTATTTCTAAATTTACCTTATCCACATTACCATCGAAGGTTTACTAGGAATGAGCTTATCCTAGGATCTGTTGGACGTTGGATCTTTTTAAAATATAAGTTAAGCATGACGAGCAACTCGGACAACTGGAGTGATTCTCATATTTATGTTTAAGAGGCCTGCATTCGAGGTGATCGTGCTTACTTTCATCCTTCGGGGATAAAACTCTATTTTTCCTCTTTACCACGAGTAAGCAAGTTCAGGTTGTATTTGAAATACCATCCTTTGTGTATATAGGCGCCGCATTGCATTCGCTGACTTGTCTGACGGATGCCTAGTTATGTATGGTGCTCTTAAGTGTGAAGGATACAAGTAGAGGTTTGTTATGAGTCGGCCAGGCTGGTTCTGACCAACTCCCCGAGAGAGTCTAGATAAACCATGCTCCTTAGTTGGCTTCGTGAGGCAAATGACAAAAATGACCTTGGACTAGGCCACTGTCTTGTGCTACTACGGCAAGTATCCATGTTCAGCTCTGTTTGGCGTATTTTCTGATTTATAGAAGACGGCCACCGATGAGAGCGTGGTCGAGATTTCTTTATCGCGTAGCCGTATTTCCGAGGAAGATTGTGTGTTTCTTTCGCCGTCTTCGTTTAAATTTTGGTCAGAAATTCTAAGAACTGCTTATCGAAAGGCCCTCGTTACTAGAATGCTCGAATAAAGTCTTATGTGGAGTAAGTAGTTCTAGAGCGAGGGAGATGATTTATGGCGAGATGTCGCTGCTTCAATTTACTTCTCGCCGGCTAAGTAATTAGTTTATAATGAAATAATTGTTGTGAGGGAGAATAGTATCCTGCGGACCGCTCGACTGTCTTCCAACATAGCAACCATCAGTGTTATTATGCGAAGTGCGTTGTCGGGGAAACTATCGTTCATATAGTTTCCCCAGGGACCTAGAGATAAACTAAGTATACTATTGCGGTGTCTCTCGACGGTTGCTGTAATATGAACGTCGGCGTGACATCCTGAGAACCTGTTCAGCATTTTGTCTTTTGTGCTCCGACTTGCCAGTGCCACGATGCGAGGTAGTCTTATAACGTGTTGGTGAAGAAACGTAAGCAACGTTTTTTTTTTTTTTTACTCCAAGTACGGTAATATCGGCCTCGCGAGTCGGTTACCGTGCTAGCTGCTAGGAGCATTCTCTTCCGTTTTAGAATTTGTGTTTCGACGGCCCCTACGATTTGTTAACGTCATGGCACGAGCGTTAAATTTGCATCGACTGGATCTTATCACCTGTACTCGCCATCATTTGCGACGTTGGGCTTTTTGTAGCTGCTATTATTCGTTCAATCTCTGACCATGACATACCATTTATCCAATATTGGTCGCGTGTGATAGAGCGAATTAAAATCTGTCGTGAGTTCCGAGATTTATGAGGAAGAATGCGTGCGGCCTCTCATCCGGCGTTTCGGGAGGCATTCGATATTTCTAGACGTATCGGGGGTAGTGGTTGCGGTTGCATGATTGATCACCTCTCGTCTTCACGATTTATCTTAGCTTTTATGACGGGGGAGCGCGCTAATTGTTCGAGTGGCTCGCTCTTGAGCTATCACTTTCTCGAAGTAGACCCGATCCCTGTAATTAGCCCTGTTATCACATATTCCACGACACCCGTTGAAAATAATGCTATCTAACGTGCTGAGGCACCTCGGGGCCTGTGATGAAGTATTATGGCTGGTTTCTCTCTCTGGCGCTTTACAAAGGATGCTAGTGAAAGCTTTATATAACAAAACCCGCTTCCGTCGTATTAAATATAGCTTCAAGGGTGTTTAAACACGGTATCAATTGTTCGTGGGTACAATACTGATCTTAGATCTTGCTTGCACATATGTTTACGGGGGTTGAATGCACAATTACGTTGCTATCCCAGGGCTCACTCGATATTTCGATTTCAGGATCGTAGCCAACTGTAAGGGGAGCATTAGGGGATATCCCGGCCCCTTTGAGGATCTAGTTAATACATCTTTGTATTATGTTGTGTATGCCTTAGGGGACACCGTAAATCTCATATCGATCTTTCTTCCCGTACCTTGAGCGTTAAATATGATCCATGACATTGCACGGATCAATATCGGCAAGTGTTGGACAAAGCATACGGGTAGCGAGTACCAGGCCATTGTGATACACTGTTCTCATCGCCCCTCTGTCGCGCGAAATTGGTTTTCATAACTCTGCAGATTTAGTGCATGCGAGTTCGATATTTTTGTATAAGTCTTCAGAGTGCGGAATACAACCGCGACAATAGCGAGTAGCAGGCTTTCCCTATAGTTCTTTATTCCGGCTTGGTACCCAAAAAAGAAGGTTACTACTTAGTACTTAGTAGTTATGGAAGCGTAAGTGCTGCTGTCGGGAAAAAATCTTCCCCGGCATTCTGGCTATTATAAGGAAATACGTGAGCGGCTGCTATAGGTAGTCCGATCATAAAAATTACATTTCTTATCCATTTTGTTCGTATGAAGCTGTTCTCTAGCTCAATCTCTGCCCAGAAGAGTGGGATAGCTTTCATCGAGTCATCGCTTGATCGGAGGAGTATTTCTCTAGTGTAAATGCTTGTTTCTGCCGGTTAACTACTACATTTCTTTGGTGATTTCGTAATGAGAGGTTATATTATAGGCCTCGGCATTTTCTGGACCCCTCGGTACATCGAGAGGTTTACAGTTCAATTATGAGGGTCGTTATTCGCGACCAGCTACGCTTCAATTGTCGATCTTACTTGCTAAAGATAAAGTGTCTACTCTAGTCGTGTGTGTAATTAGTCTCTCTTTAATTCTGCTGCTGGAAGTGAGACGGAATTTTAGCGACAATGGCTTGGAAGGTATTTATCGGTTCCTACTCAATGCGTGAGGAGCAGAATGCGACAGCCCTTTATAGGACTTGTTTCTTCCCTATAGCCCTAGCATCACATTCCTTAAGAATGAAAGCTTGTGGTTTTGTTTATCTGCTGTAATTCTCGGTATTGGAAATTGTTTTGCCTTGTAGAATTGTATGCTATCGTCAGCCGGCCTTCGATATTAATTCGTAATCGTCGACTGGTATTTCAAGCGAGATCGGGCTAGAGCAAGATTATGGACTAACCGCACCAACTCCTCGACGCGCTATACCGTCTACGCTCGTTACGTTCAATAGCCGCTACTCCCAGCCGCCGAGGCACGAATTATCCAGTGTATGCCTTCATGATTGGTTGCGTTTGGGCCAAACCATATAAACCTAGATAATGAAGACTACGTGGCGGCAGTGCATTCACAAGCACATTTTCCAGTTATATTTCGAATACAAACCCTCCTCTAGGTGACTTAATTGAAGGGCGATATGATTCTGTAGTTATCCCAATTTAGCGTACGTCCTCTTCACAAATCTACAGTTTCAAGTATGTGGGTCTCCTCAGTAAACCGGATACTACTTCCGCTATTATTGATCGATCCACCACGTCTAGACTTGCAGCCTACATCCTTCGCTCCGGTAATATCCAATTCGCCCAGGCAGGCCCTTTCTGATCCGCCGGCGGGTTGGTTAAAGCGTTCTATCGCATCTTCGAGAATTCTCATATCGGCATCCGCCTTTTTTATCGATCAGTCTGCCCTTCTCGACATAGCTTCGAATCGAGCGTGGAAGTTTACTGCTTTATGTATGGAGTTTGCAAAGGCAGTAAATCAGCTATGAATGCAGCGTTCCATCAATACGCGTAATATCGAGCAGACGTCACAGAGAATTACCTAGTACCGTTGGTCTTTTGTTAATAGACTTCCCAGCTATGACCCCGGAGTTGCCTCTGCGTAGTAACTGCTGTTGGGTAGTCCATCCGTGCTATACGGTAAGGGCACGAGCGCTACACATTTCTCTCAAAAGTATAAATTATATGAAACGTAGATAGGTGATCAACCTAAAGTGTGTTCCGTTAAAGGATAATAAGAACTAATTTGCGATGCTGCAACTGCATAGACGTTAAATTATGTTGTCGTCTGCCTTGAAATGCTGAGATGGAAATTTTATAAGTTGTATGAACGGGGAGCGGCTGATGACAGATTCTGAAGAAATTAGGCACTTTATTGCTAGAATGGCGCATAATGAATTTTTTCAATATTTCAGGGAATACCTATAAGCAATGTCGACAAATATTGGCCGTACTCGCTCAAGTGATATAGCATGCCTCTGCTGTGTAAGGAATTCTTGTCAAAGTCAGTCATCAACATTGCTATGTCCCGGTCTCAGACAGCTGTTGCTCCATACTTCATTCCTGATAACGGTCAAACTAGTATCCTGCGAAGGTAGAACTCTTATTACGATACTTCAGCTTCGGCCAACTTCATCCGCAGTTCTTTTCTGACATTGCGGAGTAGCTTATCCCCACGGCTCGTCCAATCCCCTTGCGATGAATATCAAGGATTACCGTCTTGAACTTGTTCATAATCAGATCAGTTGCGGGATTTTACTGCTCATATGGAAATCGTCCTTCTTATAGAGCGGAAAAGGTTTTTTTTTTCTAGTTTATATGGTCGGTCGCAATCATTTCATGGTATTTGCGGGATTTGAACGAATAATTACGCATTAGATTTACTAACTGCTCTCAAGAACTAGGCATCGTTATGTTAAGCCAGCCATGAGCTCCGCTTGTAAGTATGCCCGAGAACGCCACCGACACTGGAATACTAATCGTTTTTACGAGCTTTGTAAGGTGGCAAATTCTGTATATTGTAAGCCTACTCGGTCTCGGAAATACGTTATGCTCCTGTTTCCATTCCCTCCAAATTTATCGGCTCTGGAACCCTAAGCTAGGGTTACGCTCAAGGCTGTGTATGCCGAGCGGCTTCACAACGCATGGCTACGAATTACACTATGGCCGAAGGCGTCGACGCCTACTGTAATTGAATCTATGGCTTGCCCACAATATATCGGAGTTTCGTGAGACCCAATTTGCTTTGCTTCATCCGTAGACGGTACGAGGATCCATGTATCAGAATATTCGTAAAGTAGGTGCTGAGGTATGCGGCAGGGGGCTGCTCATCTAACTACAATGATTTGGAGAAACAGACCTCCCAGTTGTTGGATTTGCAGGTCTACTTATGCGAAAAGGATATAAATGAACTAGCTTACTACACTATCCATAGTTTTTCGAGGAGCATAACGAAACGCTTTATGTTTTTGGGCTGATTCTAGGATTTTGTTTCTTTTCCGGCTGTCTCTAATGCCCTGAACTTTGGTGGTTTGCGATTGATAGTACCAAATACGTGTTTGATGTATCTTGAAGGGTTAACGGTGATGCGATAATTCCCGGTAGCTTTGAGGCGGACACTATCGTGGCGTTCTTATCTTCTTTTGAAATATCTCTCGCACGCGGTGCGTATTGATAGAACAGTCTTAAATATTATTTTCGATCTTGGTCATCAACATTCTGCGTAGTTTGGTTATGTCGAGATTCATGCCGCTTCAACCGTTTTCTTATGACGTCCTGATGCTAAAATAAAGCATCATATGGAGGAATGACCGCGCGGGAGGGGGTCACTCAGTATCGCCTGGGAATTTACGATCCTAATAGCATCACCCAACATTTGCCCTCTCTTGCTCTATATGAGGCTCCAGGGACCGCGTCGCGAGCATGGTCTTAACGTCAATAATCTCAAAAGAAATATCCCATAATGGGAATCATGATTAAAGAGACAATGTACCGAAATCCTCCCTGGACGTGTGCGCGTAAATGAGATGCGGTTTTTCAATATCTCCCGACGATGAGGAACGTTCCCGTGATAGGTGAAGTGTAGCCCTGCTATCCCTTGAAGCTCCGAACTCCAAGATTCCAGCTTACGGTAAACCAAACGTTCCTTCCGTAACGATAATATCGCCGCTCCGCTCACGGTATCAATAGTGAATATTTGTGTACGTATATAGTTGAAGATCATCTGAGGAGCTACGTAGTAGATATGTTCCGTGTTTCCAACGAGACGGTACTGATAATTGTTTGTCAGAAAGCCCACTGCGCAGTCGATATCCAGGGTCTGATACTCTTACTTTAGCCCTAAATATATATGACGAAAGTGTGAATTTTCTAATATAAATGTATCCTTGGGATTCGACGGCGCGGAATTTATCTTTTACGAAGAGATACATCCCAAAGAAGTCCATTTTTATGTAATGAGTTGCTTGCGCAATACCAAGAAGTACAGAACGCCCGCAGTTTCTAGAAGCAAGCACATACTTCGATGGGATCTTTTCTTGCTTCTTTATCCTTTTTGCGAGGTGTATCTCGGCCGCTGTTTCCACGAGTTCTTGGTCGCTTATAGGATCCTCACGTAGGGAGAAAACAAACATCCTCCAAATTGAATCTCAGACTATGACACCGTGGCACTCGGGCGATCGTTTAGCGGGTCATCTGAATTTATCTACGCTTTAGAAATTCTGCAGGATGTCTACAGATCACTATGTCACTAGGCACTCGAGCTAACGTTATAGCAGCGCCTGGTTGTGCTGCAACATCCCCATTCAGAAACTTTTACGATCCGTATTCGTTTGCACGTAGTCGCTTTGTTTCCCTACTTCTCATATCGAAGGATTCCCTGGCCTCTAGCCAATTCATGTTTCCACCGTGTACGTATAACCAATTTTTGGAGCAAATTTCGGTTTACTGATGTACTATCACGAAGTCGCCACACTGCGTAAGAACAATCCTCTGCTCAAAGACATTTACACAATATAAGATGCGTACTTCCGTTGAACTCATGAAATTATTTATGTTATACTGGATGAAGTAATAATAATCATAGTTGTTGTTAGTGATCAGAGCATTGGGTGTTAACTCAAAGTTTGTACGTATACGAGATAGTGGATAAAAAGTAGTTGAAGTAGTGGGTAGTTGAGGTGACAAGTTCGCCCTTTCATCAAGGAACAATTCTGTTTTTTTTTTTTTTTTTTTTTTTTTTTTTTTTTTTTTTGTAGTAGTGGTCCTGCTAAAATTCTTGGTAATTTGTAGCGGGCAAACGCTCAACTCTCCGCCAACTGCCCGCTATCCCCGCCATCCCCCGCCATTATAAACATAAATTGTTCCACCGCAACCCCTCTCGCGAGTAAAATAACATTAGAAAACGATTGTCCCGAGCGAGGCGGATATAATGACGTACTTTTTATACTATAGTGATATAGTTTGGTCTGCACTTGTGACCCAAAATCGGCGGGCGATCGCGTTCACTCCCCGCCAAAATCGCCAACTTTAAACGTGATATTTTATAGCAGCAAAAAGTATATCGTGAGAATACAAGCAACATACCGTTGAGATTGCCTGGGTCTTCCACATCGAAATATGTTAATTTTATTGGCGTTAGGAGAAGAATTGCGGTGGTAGGTCATTGGGTTGTTGTTGGATAGATCCTTCTAAAATTTAATGGAAAAAAAAAAAAAAACCGAACTGGTTAAATCGAGGCACTGCAGAACTTCTCTATCAATTTATAGAAAAATTCTAGAATTGGTTATATAATTGGGAAGGGATTTGTGCATGTATTCGCGAGCCTAGAAGATTTATACCTGCTAATATAGAATTTTTACTACTTAAGGTGCGATTATGATCACGCCTATTGTAGATCAGAGTAATTCTTATTATCAATATTCCAGAAGTCAATAGAAATGATGATCGGAGAAAAATATCGTAAATAGTTATAGCCAAATAATTACAAGTTTTTGATTCTAGTCAAAGACAGCAGCCGCTTTAAGGTAGTTCGCAGCCAGCCCTTTGCCAATTGTCTAACTTGAGAAGAAATTTCGAAAGAAACAGATATCACGAGAGCGTAGAAACCATTAGCAAATAAAAACAAAGAGCATCGTAACCATGCGTTAAAAAAAAGAACCAAATACCTGAACCCCCATAAAACCACCAAAAGAAAAGAGGAAAGAACGCTAAGTATGAAGATAGTAACAATAAAAAAAATAATAAAGTGTCTAAGGCACGAATCGCCACCACCCAGATAAATCGACAAGATCACGAGAAGAAGAAAGACCCTAACGTTTCTTCCCCTTAACCGCATCCTCAACCTTCCTCAGCATTCCCGTAACCCAACACCCTTTTCGCAGTTACCCTCTAGCCAAGTCTCCATCTTATCCCTAATCCTCCTAACGGCATTCGTACACGGCATCATCCGCCATCTTCCTCCGCCGCGAATCGCGCGGGGTTGAGCATGACGTTAAAAAACTCCGACCATATTCCTGCTGCCAGTACCTCTTAAGTCCCATAACAATCTTGTACTCCTTCCCGCATTACCGCCGCCTAATCCGGAACTGCCGTTCCTATCGACAGCGGTATCGATGTACTTTCCGAATAGCATGGAGTGGACGACGGCGGCGGTGCCGTAGTAGTCGATCTGGTACGTCCAGGGACGCAGCTCGCGCATCTCGGACAGTCCTGGTTGTCCGTCGGCCAGTCGGCGATGAACGCGACGTCCTTGCGGAAGCAGCGCATGTCTATACGCGGCCGAAGTCGATGAGGACGAGACCTTTGCTATCCCAGCCATTGGTACCGTCGCGGCGGTAGCGAGAGGACCAGTCGGAGTCCGCGAGGGGTTTAAGGCGGAGGAGGCAGTTGTCGGACTTGAGATCTCCGTGCATGATACCCTTGGAGTGTAACGCCTCGACAGTACGTAGTAACTCGACGGTGAAGAACATGACGAGTACTTCGTCCATAGTGCCCGAGGGAGAAGCGAGGACGGAGGAAGGGGTAGCGGAGAGGTTAACGAGGTCGAGGATGCTGCCTTGGTTGTAATAATCCAAGACGAGGAAGGCTTCGTCGCGGTACAGATGTAGCTCGTGTGCTTGGACGATGGAGGCGGTGGCACGGTTCACGCCCAACGACGGTGCGCCAGTCTCGTGATGAAGAACTCCCAGCAGCTGGGCTCATCTTCCATCTTGATAGCTTCGAGGTGCGACCGCCGTGCGTCCAGACTTTCATTTTCGTCTTCGTCCTCATCTTCGTCGACGTTGTTGTTCTCAACGAGGTATACCGGCGCGAAAGCGCCTTTACCGAGGACACGTTGTACGGTGTAGCTAGCGTCGTCGTTCAAGGTGAGGATTGGTTGCGCGGGGAGGGGACTGTTGGATTTCTCTTTGCTAACAGCACGAATGTACTTTTTGATAGCCTCGCTCTTGCCGCTCTTCATGTTAGAACAGTCGTAGAAACCTTCGTACGTTGACAGTGGCGGCGAAAGGTTCTCCCAAATAGAAGAGCGGAGGAACTTGTCCATGGGGTTGCACTGCGCGTCGTTTATTATAGGTCCCTTCTGGGGCTGCTTTTTGGTTTCTTGCTTCTTGCCCAGAGGCTGCTTAGGCTTCAGTGCAGTCGGCTTGATAGCCTCGAAGGATATTAATTCTTCCTCCTGAGCGATCGGCTTTTTGGCGACCTGGGGGATGTTCTCCTTGTCTTCCTCAGGGTCGACCTGCTTTTGCGGCTTGGCAGCGGGAGGAGCATCGTTGACAACCTCCTGGAATGGGCTGCTGTCGATGTCGATCAGCGACTCCTCCTTCGCTTTCTTCTGACAGGGAGTGGTAGTAGATTTGCGGTTCTTCCTCATCGTTGACGGTGGCAGCGACTCGGTCCTTTCAGTAATCGGCGTCATGAACGGGAGATGCTTGCTTCCAGGGGACCTCGAGGATTATGTCCAGTATGAGGCTCATCTTTGTCTTCTTCCTCTTCCTTGTCGAGAGTGACCTTCTCCATTTCTTCGGCGGCCTCTTCAACTTCTTCCTCGTCCTCTTCACTCCTTGCGATCTTTGCGAGATCTTTGTGATCAACCGCAGAAAATCCAGTAGACTCATCAGCGAACGCACCCCTAAGCATATCCGTCTGTTCGTTCCCATCGTCTTCCTCATTGTCGAAGTTTTCATTCTTCCTATCCTCCTCGCTGCCGTCACTGTCCTCTTCCTCCTCTTCCTCTTCATCTTCGCTCTCGATAACTTGAGTGGCCTCTTCGTAGTCGCCATCGCTGTGCTGAGTCATCTCATCGTTATTGTTTCCGAACTCGTTGCTCATATTGATAGGCTGGTTAAATATGCCGTAGATCTCATCTTGCGCGGCTTTGGAGTGGAACGTCATCGTTGGTTCTTGTGCGAGGCTCTTTCTGCGCTTGACCTTACCCTTAGGCGAGAATGATAGCGGCACTGGAAAAAAAGTTAGAGGAAAACGTTTTCATCGTAATGGAGATATTAGCCTTACCTGTCTTGGTCTTGACCCTCTCAACGAACTCAGGACTGTCGGGCGGAGACCACGGACCAACGGGTTCCTTGAGCGGCGAAACGGCGCTAACGTTGCAAAGCATCATCTCATCTTCCTCTTCTTCCGTGCACGAGCCATCTCCATCTTCCTCCTACGCTCACGTCTCATCCTTTCTTCAGCGGCGATGGCCTTCCAGTCAATACCCATGAGGCCTCTCGAGGCACACCGCATCTCGTCAAAGCAGAGTTCAGGCTTCCCGGGCTCGTCATCTTCGGGGTATAACGGATTCGAGTAGGCATACGACATGCTCTTTTCTCCGTGGCTTCTCTCCGGGCTGCGGAGCGGGGGGTTTCATGGACTATTAAAGAGAAAAAATAGAATCGATTGTCATTAGATACATCCTTATAAAACAAAAGCAAGCAAACACCAAATGCAGACCCGTTTATCCCTATCCCAATGAAATAAATGAAAACAATGCTTGTCCAGTATGACTTTGTTTGATAGAGAATTGGCCTTCTCTTTACCGGGTAACCACATAACAATATCAAAAAAGTAAAAAATGTTGGAGAGTTTAACTCACGTTATCTCGGAAGATCTGGAGTTTCTCCCTTTTGACGGGTGCGCCTTCCTGCTTCAAGGTTTCTCCCTGCCACGGCCTTGGCTTCGTAACGTTCTCCTTCTTGCGTTCCGCCAGCGAAACGATGCTGTCCCAGCCTTTGGTATCGGCCGTCGTCGGCGGGAGAACAGGCGCATCTGAAGCATCGGAGAAGATCTGCATTTTCTTCTTCGGCTTTGAAGGACCAGCGCTCGCTTGGCCCTGAGCTTGCGGATCCGAATCGGCGGCAACAGGGAACTTGTTTACCGAGGGCAGCCCTGACGACGGGAAGCGCCGGGCTAGACGGTCCGTTCTGCTCAGGTTCGTTGGCGGCAACTCGCATCTGGAACTCTTCGTATTTTCTCGACAGCCTCTCGGTCGGCGTCGCGTTCTTCTGCAGGCCGGTTTCGTATATCTCGACCGCCTGGTTTATCCTGCCGTTGGCCTCCAAGTACGCCGCGAACTCCTCGTAGTACAACGCCAGCTGAGCACCGATGCCCTTCCTCGACAGGAAGGCGAAGGACTCTCGCGGGCGTCGCTGAACCTGCTAATCCACGTCGTCCAGAGGCGGAGTAGCGCGGGTCGTTCTTATAGTGCGCCGTGTCCGCGAATTCGGTCGTAGCGCGGAAGAGGGTGTTCTGCAGCAAGCTGCCGCCGCCGGTAGGGTAGGTTTCGGTGATCACTTGACGTAGCGGACGTAGACCTCCAAGGGGTCGTCGAGCTCGTTGGCGGTCTTCAGCTCCTCCTCGAAGGCTTCGCGAGCTGCAGCGTGCTGTGGGTTTGTAGTATCCGGGTAGTCGTCTTCCTTGTAGGCCGATGCCAATGCTCTCGCCGAACGGCCACCTGGCAGCGGCATGATGTTCTCCTTCTGTGCCTCAATGGTGGTGAGGAGGGTAGGCTCGTCCTCCGGATCCATCTTGCTTCGATTGGCGGCGCTTTCTTAGCTACCGAGGGTTGTATTCAGGGGCAATCCGGAGATTTCCCCAAGGAGATGATGCAGAGATTCCAAGAGACAAAAGTAGATATTTGTATAAACCAGAACAGTTAAGAATTTGACAATATCTTGAGCTTGATCCCTCGAAGTTGATGAATGAGAAAGAAATTGCGGGATAGGGCTTCGCAAGGGGTTAGTCGTAATTAATGATTCTATTTTTTCATTATAATTTATATTTAAAAAAAAAAAAAATAAAAAAAGGGCAAAATATAATTTTCGGTTGTTTTTCAAGCCGCCGAATATTTTGTTGTTGTGGAGGTAGGATGCGCTGCAGGGCAACAAGCAAAGTATACCGCGCCTATTCTCAGTAACGCGCCAAATACTACCGCCTAATTCTCAGTAACGCCAAGCGCGTTCTGATAGCTAAATTTCCTAAACCTCGGCAATTCTCGTGCTCTAAAATAGTGACACCAGCTGAGAACTGGAAGTATACGGAGATTAGTTTCATTGATCACCTCAATCTTATAGTTAAGTACAGACTTGCAGCTCATGGAGTATCCAATTATATCAATATCCATTCCTCTACTTGAAATAATTGGAATGAAAATCCGAGCAAATTTGTCAGTAGGTATACTACTTTTGTCCTCGGCTTGTGTTCTACCTTAATCCTCAGCTAGCTATTTCAAAATTCATTAGCAACAGGTCTGCTTAGGGCTTCGCGATCATCGCTCTGAGTATAGGTTTAAAGTACATAAACAAAATTGGATGATAAGCGATTGGTGCCAGAGACGCGACGGTTTGTGTTGTAAGACTTGTTGAGGTATTCTATCTAAACTGCGATGAGGATACTTTCTAAGTATGGCCTCTTTCAAACTTCTAGAGGCTCCGAACGTTCTAGAAACTCAATAGATAATACTTGGCGCTTTTTGTGTTAAGGAACTTTGAGAGATTCAAGAAGTGATAAGATTCTGTAACTATAGTGTAACATGTACATTTCACCGCTGGAAGTACATGTTAATCAGGTGACCATTTTTGATACAAACCGCACTCTGGATATTCTGACTGCTTCTCACCAAAGGGCGTAATATCCAAACCTGGTTCATGTTTCCAAAGAAGAGCTAATACAATGGTATTAGATTGGATATCTTATCGGTATAGGGACCCATGTTATGATTAATGTAGCGTATGTCATTGGATATAATATCAAGTTGAGGGACGTTGCTCGTATTGTGATTAACTTATCTACGTTCTCTAGATGAATCTTATCTCAATAAACATGGAATGTCTATTTTGATCCTTTCGTACTGGAAGCTGTAACTCTTGTAAGTCTTTTTGATATCACCAACCCGATTCGCGATATATTTGCTGCTGCTTGAATAGGATTATTTCAGGCAATATTGAAAATAGCTCGTGGACCGGAGTGTAGTTGGATTCGTTCATAGATACCGTTGGAAGCTGCGAAATGCTTGTAAATAAGAATTCGGCGCCTTACTTTCATGAGCGTGTTACTATTATGTTATCCTTGTCATTTATCATTTATGAGGTTCTCCTAACTTAGCTAAGTAGTTTAAGCTGAGTCTCGGTTATGAAAATTGAGCTGATGTATAGAATAGAATATTTGTCAATAGTAAGACGAAACGCAGATATCGATCGCGTGAGAGCATGAAGTAAAAGAAAAGGTCTAAGAAACAGAAAATTGGCGGGTACAAAATAAAATAAAATAAAATAAAAAGACGCGAACAAGAACGTATCGTAACAATCTCCGCGAATAAGAGCGCTAAATAACTATGAGCTGTATTTCATTTACCAGAAAGCCTTGTGTTGGTTCTAGACGTACTTCTATATATAGAAACTAATTCACGATATTTGATATTTCGATGTTGAGCGGTGGTTTGCAGGCTGTGCAGTGCTGATGATCTCCAAGGTGTTTTTCTCGCTACCCAAAGCCCTCGCTTAATTTTCCTTTTCGGGCAAATTTCTGGTGCGGATCTAAATTCTTAAATGCGAAAAAGCCAATGATATCATCCGCTCTTAATGGACACCGTCGGAGTAGCGAAGAGCTGGCGGGGCGCAAGAGAATCAACGAAAAAACACCTGATTATCAAAAATTTCAACACCATGAACTGTAACTCACGATACTACGTTACACTAGAACTAAAGGCTTTGTAGTGTAACTCAATTATCGTTCACTATCGTTCATGTCAATATAGATTTCGTAACGTTTAGAGCAGGTTTTTTTTTGGTCTATTCGTTAGCGCAGTCCTATATTAGAGTCTGGTAAATAAACAGGAACCACAGAGATAGGATCAACATGCCTCTAATGCGTCTTCCCCAAATTTGAAATAGAAGCACCTTCCAAGCTCGGAGCTAAATCAGCTACGGAGGCAAAAGATATCACGACATCGTCAATAAATATCATATCAAAACCACTTGAGCCAATGGTCCCGTCCGGCTCCCGGATTAACGGAACTTCATTGCCATTCTATCAAGCATGGCTTTGGTTCAAAGACCAAAAGATCAAAGCCGGATATGGCTACAGCTTCACCTCGTGACTAGTCGTCTAATCATGCTCATAAGGCACGATGAAGCCAGAGAACCACTCCGGTATCCGGTGCCGGCATTGGAGCCACGACAAAGAGGCAACACAAAGTCTTTGATGAAAGTTATATTTAGACGATCTAGTAATGTCTGGTCGGTCCAGTTTCGAATAATTTCGTTCTTATGGAGTTCAATATATGAAAAGCGTACGTAAGTGTCCATCTGTTCAGTCAATGAGATGTTTCAGTCAATTTGCATTAACCGGATTCAGACGTCTAATATCATGAGAACTACTCAATTACCTCCGCGAAAAGCCATGAGGAAAGTAATGAAGACGAATGTTGTATTCTGGTAATCTTTCAGTTTACCACTCGATGGAGATCACGAAGGATTAAAGCAGGATATTTGCATCTCTGCGGTAGTCTTTCTTCGTCTTTGTTATAGAACGAGCTATCGAAACAGTTAACGAAGAGGAAACGAAGTAAAATAAGAGAAATATTAATTAATATAATTAATTTATTGCTATTTCTTTTCTTCTCGTTTCCCGGCGGGAGGACATGTAACTTACCACTTGCGATGTATAAATTGCCGAGGGACCTTCTAAAACGATATCGTGCGAAATGGTATATCAATTAGCATCATACGATGGGTGGGGGGTAAACGATTCTTCAGTTCTGTACTCTAAAAGAGTTCTGTACTCTAAAGAGCTCTTTCTTTGTGGAAGACCAGAGGACAACGCAAACAACAACAACAACAACAACAATCCCTTCTTTTTCTCAAAGAAAAAAAAAGAAAAAAAGGGGAGAGAGAGATAATAAAAATAAATTAAAATCTAGTTGAAGAAAGTGCATCTCCGCGAACACGGGTATGACGGAGATTCCGAAGCACGACCGGACAGAATTGAAAGTCATCGTTATAGAGTCCAAGTTCCTTGGAAATTGAGGGAATTATGACGTTAAACGTTCATCTCGGAGTTGGATGGGTTAACGGAAGCTAGTGATCGAAGGTCACAAACAAAAAAAAAACACGACTGCAAGCCAAACATTTAGAGAGAAACGAATCGATGGAGAATAATTGAGCGCCACATAAGCGAAATGATATGCAGGTCTGGACCAAAATGAAATCTTAAATCAACAAGCCGGACATGCCTGCCAGTGTATCGCACTATTTCAATAAGAACCTATCAATAATTAATTAAAGAATAGATTATTTCTTGTTAATATTCCTGCATGCAGCCGTTTGGCGTGACCCGTATTCAGCCAATCGCTATACCAGGTTTTTATTCTGCCAATAAAATTTGTGAGGCGGTCCTTGGTCTATTGATTGGCAATTAGAGACGAGAACGTTTGAGGTCGCGAGGGGTGTGGCTTACTCCAATATGGTAAGTTACCTCATTTTGCATATTTATTTCTCTCAGTGGGAAAAGCAAAAGTGTATATCAACATTCTTCTTGGGGTCTGGAACTTGGTCTTTTCGGAAGCGTTTTTGAACAACGGGTTGCAGCTCAAGCTCCGGTAGTTAATTGATTGGACAACAGTTGAGATATGATCATAGAAATTTCGAGATGCATATCCATGATGCTTGTAAAAACTCTGAAAAAGTGGTCCCTCTCATGAGCAAGGCTAGGGGAAAGAGTTCGTTGGCGAAATTGGATCACGAACGCAACTGGAAGTGCGTGAGGGAAATGTTGTTCAAGACGACAACAGAATCGTGTACATATCGAGTATATTCTTTTGCAAGGCTGTTTCCAACAGAGATATAGTTCTTCGGCTGAGAAAGCTGAGGTGTATGAAGCAATTGTTAAAGCGCGATGTGTATGTACGTGTTAGTAAAAATCGAAATGATAAGTTAGCACTTAGTCAGTAATGGACTTCCAAAAACAGGTGGTGAAAAATGCCAGTAAGATGAAATGAGAAATGTGGGTATCCGAATAACGAAAAGCGCCGAGACTGAGTACGGGGAAAGCTGAGCTAGTGCCTCCCTGGGTAAGGGTGGAGAAAAAAACATATATCGCTAGAGATTCGGTAAAAATAGAAAGATGAAACACTTGACATGTTTTTTCTAACAGAGATATGTGAGAAAAACGCCCTGTCTCGGTTTACCTTAGGGCTTGAGCCATAGCGTTTAAAAATAATGTCAAAAAACCTGGCTCACCTGAAGCCGTCGGGTTTCGAGATCGTGAAACCTCGGTCTCGGCCAGAAAGATCATAAAAATGCCAAAGACCCTTGACCATGGAAAACCTCCGCCAGAAGCGACAAAAGATCTATGGATCTTATCTCGATAGCCGGAATGCTGTATCAGAACATTGCTTATAATCGCCGTTAACAGTCTCCTATGCAGATGCAGTCCACTTTTAAAAGTCCCATCTACACAGCCGCAGCCCTAAAGTACTAAGTAATACTCAGCCTCCTATTATTACCCTTTCGAGTGGGTGGGAAAGTAGGGGACGATCCTTCGCTGTTGTGATAGGATAATCCTGATTAGTAGGACCTGATAAAAACGCCACGGATTCTAATCTGAACCGACCTTGCAGAGATTCCAACCCCAAAACGGCCTACATTCCCATATAACAATCGACGAAATTGGTGTGGAGCGACCAGCGACGAGCTGATTGATTCCCTCTTGGGATAAGTGATTTAAAATTTCCTCGATCCAATTGAGCCCCTTGCTATAAACTTCCTTCCTGTGTTTATTATCTGTCGTGCTCAAATGTATTTGCAGATCTATACTAGAATACACTTTATAAGGCTTCCCCGGGGAAACGGGTAAGAACGTGCGCCTTTGGCGTCACTTAGATTTTGCTCTCACAGAATTATAAAAGAAAGTTCCATACCGAAAGTACCAATATACCATCCATCTAATTGGCAAAAAGAGAGGTAGAACTTTGCTTTTGCGGCTAAAGCTGTCGAGCTATTGCAGGGATTTTTTGTTAGAATCAAACAGGGAAGATTAGGAGAGTAAATACGTCTGTATGACCCAACGTTCTGGAAGCGAAAAATGTGAGCTGCACCCGAATTCAACCAATACCCTGAAGATCCTAGATAGTACCAACCTAAACACAGGAAAAAAAAACGTGCCGGACTATTGACAGCTATGTACTGGCGGACCATCCGATTGGTTTATTTTAGGGCATCGTTTGATAATATTGATAATATCAGTGATATTATGTTCAGCTCCGGAATCTGAAATAGTCGAATCACAGCTCCAAGACTAAATATGACATTATACAGCGGGAAAAAGGAGCTTGCCCCAAATCGTGCATTGCCAAACTTGAAGGTTATTGTACGCCCTGACGAACTCAGGTTCTACAACCTGTACCCGTTTACTTAGAATTATGAGGCAGAATTCCGCGTCTCGGAGAATTGGCAACGGGGTGCTCTTCTCCCGTATTGATCATGGGGTAAATAAGTACGCACGGCTGGGTTAATGGTATCCAGGTTCATAGCCCCCCTGCATCATAGATATCGTTTGGCTCCACCTGAACTTCGACTTAGAATGGCTCTTCCTATATCGTTGGTTTTATCGTCTCTGCTCTTTTCTTTCCAAGGATGTTCGGTATATATTCTAGCTTCCTCCTTCCAAGATGCAAAACGATATGCCATCAGTCAGAATTGAAATTTGAAAGCCAACCGGTCCTCGAACGAATACTTAAATCAACGTCGATATCCTTCTTCTCCTCCTCTTTTCTTCTCTCACCATGGGCTACGATCCTTCGATACATTTCACAAAAGAATTCTCGCAACTATACTTTGACGAAGTTTTAAGAATGGCGACAATTAGCAACCAGCTCACATATTTCGGCACTCATGCTGGTATGCTATCCGCTTCCGATTACCTAGATACCAAGCATCAGGTCACCGGCATGTGGAACGCGTAAGACGCCCTTCACGAACCCTTCTTCCCGCTACAATTGCCTCTGCTCCTACCCTTGCCCATACCGTATATTCCCATATTTTCTTTTCGGCATGCCTCTTCCTCATACCCAGTCCCTTGCCGCGAAAGCTGCTAACATGCCTATTCGCAAACTCTATAGCATACTTAATATTTGTTTTCCGACGCAAGAGATGCACTATCTATCGATACGGAACATGAATGCCAGCGTCTCAGCCAAAAAACCGACCTCTTCGTCAGCTTTATGGATACTAGCTACCGCCCTTGGCCCCGCCTGGCGTTCGAAGCCAAGGGCACACGAGCCGCCACTTGGGAGAACATCCAAAAACAGATGTTGAACTTCCTTGCCCAGAAGATCGGCAGCAGCCCCGGCCAAGCCTGCTGGCCGTCGCTGCAGAGGAAATGAAGTGAAGTTCTGGAGGTACACGTCCCGATTCGTCGGAGCGCAAAGGATGGTGCCTGTGTTCGTCATGAACGGCGCGGTCATGGACGGGAACGATTATGTGGGCATGACAATGGATCCGTATGCCATTGGACCCTCCAATTACCCTACTGATTGGCCCTCTATTCAACTTATCTTGGAGCACATGGCGGGCAACGTTGCTATTAGTTAAATACGCTGCATTGTGCGAATGGCGAACAGTTACGAGAGGCAAATTTGAACTGTTTTTACCATTTGCAAAGGGAAATGGAAAGCTGGTATAAGTGCTAGATGCACGAAGTTTGAATCTGTGCTCAAACATGCCGCAAGTACAATTATCCGTCGGGGGCGTCTATACCCATGGGAAGGATGGCGGTGGTGGAAACCAAAATACAAAAGCCATTTTTCCAATTCTGTGTCCTACGATTTCTTTTTATTACTACACAGGCCTGTAA
The DNA here is from genome assembly GCA_002224055.1 of Pezizomycotina sp. ARF18. Taxonomy (NCBI): domain Eukaryota; kingdom Fungi; phylum Ascomycota; species Pezizomycotina sp. ARF18. The sequence continues at coordinate 66,760 of AZLU01000200.1, forward strand.
TTTTAGTAATTTGTTTGTTTTGTTAGTTTTTTTTGTAATACTTGCTTTTCTAAATATAATAACATCGATGCATCGAATACCTTAGCCACTCGGCACCAATTGTAGGGAATCTGCTCTGGCTTGAAAAATTTGGTCGAAAGGCTTTCAGGAGATGCTTTCGCGAGGCCTCGTATAATCTGCTCTAAATCTCCAAAAGGTGACTCTTCTTGATTTTGCGTGAATGCGGCATGTAATGTGGCACTGCAGGATATCGGCGGCAGCGGATGCGGCGTCGAAAGGTGGTCGCACGCATAGCGATTGATATATATCACGTGATGACGTGATTCAACGCAATTCGGGACGTAATTCGCGGAGAAGAGGATGTATATGCCATATTTTACCCTCTATATCGCTGCAAAGCACCGGATCGAACTGGTAATTGGTCCAACGTACTCCATTTTCTTCATCATACAGACTGTGTGTTCCTTTTTCGCTGATCTCGCTGTGTTAATGCCCCTAACATGATTCGTTTTCGAGCTATTGGGGTGGCCCCCCAACTCATAAGTACGTATGGAGATCTCTGGAAGATAACTGGATGGCGGTAGTACAAACAGCTCGTGAACTCCGTTCGAACAAGATGCTAAATTGGCAAAGAGGGGGGAAATGACTCAAGGATAGAAATTTTAGCGGTATATGAAGTTGATTCTGGAAAGCTCGTAGGCTGTTGTCTATCATACGCAAATTTCAGGCACGAAATCGAGCAACACCCATGTCACTTTCGTGAAGGCCTTGAAAGGAAAGGAGCCTATCATCAAATAATTGAATCGAAATGGCAAAAGGAGGGAAACGGGATCAATATATTTAGATCTCAGGTAATTTTTCAATCTTCACTACAGCAGATCGCTTACACTCCATCACTGAATCTTAGGCTTGATAGATATCTGAATTCCTGATTAGGTTGTAATTATGGCCTCTGTTGATAAAGATTGTCAAAAAAGACACTCTGATTATAGAAGTGCCCGTCACGTGAGCCGACGTTGCATTCAACAAAATATAATCACGGGCAAGCGTCTCCCGACACGAGCTGGGGATCAGATCTTCAGCCGCTTAACAGTAATATATAGCAGTCTGAGCAAAATATATTAGATGTTAGATTAAGGAAGTTGTAATAACAATAAGGTTCTGGCTTTATAGGTCAAGATTTTTCCGCGTGAGGTAGTATTTGGTCAACACGACTAAAATCTATAATTCCAAATCCCCAAAATATTTTCAGGCACGAAATCGAGCAACACCCATGTCACTTTCGTGAAGGCCTTGAAAGGAAAGGAGGCCTATCATCAAATAATTGAATCGAAATGGCAAAAGGAGGGAAACGGGATCAATATATTAGATCTCAGGTAATTTTTCAATCTTCAACTACAGCAGATCGCTTACACTCCATCACTGAATCTTAGGCTTGATAGATATCTGAATTCCTGATTAGGTTGTAATTATGGCCTCTGTTGATAAAGATTGTCAAAAAAGACACTCTGATTATAGAAGTGCCCGTCACGTGAGCCGACGTTGCATTCAACAAAATATAATCACGGGCAAGCGTCTCCCGACACGAGCTGGGATCAGATCTTCAGCCGCTTAACAGTAATATATAGCAGTCTGAGCAAAATATATTAGATGTTAGATTAAGGAAGTTGTAATAACAATAAGGTTCTGGCTTTATAGGTCAAGATTTTTCCGCGTGAGGTAGTATTTGGTCAACACGACTAAATCTATAATTCCAAATCCCCAAAATATTGTGCGATAGGTTGGGATCTTTGATCAATAAAACAAAGAAGATTTCATGTTTAGAAAGCCATTATTATAACTATATATATGTATAGCGTACCTTCTTTTCCGCCTGATATATATCTGTATAGAAGTGGGCATTATACGCTTCTAAAACGTTGAACAACCGGCCTGCTGAGCGAAGGTCTGTAAATCCTGGATACAAGAGCGATGAACCTCGTAGTTTCGATAACGCGCCGATTTTAATTTCTATCACGTTAAATTGCAGCGCGCTGCGGCAATTGAGCGGCGCAAATAGATGTGGTTTTGAATAATTCCCTGAGTATTTTTTTTCGGTAAGCTTGACTGTTAGTAATAACTCATTTTGATGATATTGAACCCGGGGTTCATATGGCAATATCATTGGTCACATTGGACATTAACTAGGACTTTCGATTAATAGACGTTGAGAGTAGGGAGGCAGAACCCCCACGTTGGCTGAAGAAAGCTTCTTCGGAATGCACCAATGGCTTTCTTTAGGAGCCTGGACTCCGTACGTAGTTGTACGCTCATTCCAGCAAGTTAAGTTTGATTGTCGAATCGGAGTCGAATATTGATCGCGTCGTGAAGGTCGAAAGGCTTCAAGCCTCCGTTTCCCATCAGCCCTGTGATACTGTTATATCATCCAGCCGCCGCCATACCCGTACGTTTACGCTAGAAGTATTCCGAACAACAGACCCACATGCCGAACGGCTACAATATGATATCAGGCGATTTGGGCAAGACTCAGGAACGATAATTTTACTTCGTAGTTTCACAGCCAAGGCAAACATGCAAACAACGCATCGAGACGGTTCACGGATATTAAAAACAGCTCAGTGCACGGATCTAAAGCGAAAGACGTGCTGTTTTCCTTGGTATTTCGTTCATTTAATCGCTTACTACCCCAAGTCGAAGACTTATACGACGTATATCATGCATATGCAGCCTAATTATAATATAATGGTTTCGTGGCTTGAAGGCTGAAAGCAACAAGTCAAATGGAGCGAGACCGAAGGAGAAAGTGGGGTAGGAAATTTTAATGGAAAATTCTGCTTGCAGACACAAATTGTCTGAACGAGGGCAAAAAACACGGAAATGTTTCCTATGAGATACCCACTTGTCAATGCAATACGCGCCGTTCCCAAGCCCAAGGGGCAGGATAGGATGCATTCTCTCGGTGCTGCCTAGGCTTCCAATCTCAATACACGTCTTCCCTCGAAAGCTTCAGCTTTCTTTGACGGTGGTACCGTCTTCTGCGCCTCTTTCGAGAGATGCGACTGACGTCTGGTTGATATCGTGGAACAAAGAAGTGATGAGATGTCGAGATTTAGACTCATGACAGCGATCACAGCAAGCTTCGGATAGCTACAGGGCTGACGTGTTTGCTATTTCTGATTGGATTTACTTTGAGAAAGTGGTTCCAGATAATTACTCTGGCGGTCTGAGAATTGTCCAGCATCAGTAACAAGGCTTGATAAATGGACTGCAGTTAATTGATGATTTGTTCAATCCCATATTATGTGCTCTTCGTTCGCCTGGGACCGGAGGGCTTCGGCTATCTGGCAGCTCGGTCTGAACCTCCGGTGGTTCGGTTCCAGTTCCCGACTAGGAATGCAGCCACATCGGCGACGCCGTAGCTCTCGGTAGTGTGCTCCACTAATTAAGTGGAACACTTACCCCCTAATAACACTATCCCTTCCAGGTTTGCACCTAAGGGCTCAAGCCTCGAGCCTCGAAGACGTGTAAATTTCTTATTTCCACAAAATCGCATCGCGATCGGATTCCTAATTACAGGATTTGATTCCGTAAAATATACTATATACGTATATTTCCCTGAAATATATTTCATTGGTTTATTTTAGTGATTCGCAACCGGGAATTGCAAAAATCAACCTTGCCTTTCAGCAGCCTCATGTCGGTTTTCTTCAAGCCCTTTACATTCTTTATATCTTTATTTATCGATTTATTTTTATATAGCTTTGATCATGTTGTTGTGTTTTACATTACAAGGTTATCCTAGTAAGCTGAAAAGAATCAGCTGGTCGAGCTTGGTTCTAATTAACTTCTAAGCTCTCATCGAGAGCCGCTTACCGGGGGACAGTGTGAAAAGATCTTCGACGATCGCGCCTCGCAACCCACGACCATAGATCCCTGTGTCGAGTAATTCCTTTCCTTCCTTCTCCCTTCCTCTTTCCATCTTCCCTCCTTTGGATAAGAAAGTATACATTGTGGTATCACAGGATTACAAATTATGATTTCAAGGCTAATAGTATCTTGCGCTCGTATGGAGAAAATCGTGAATGCATCGGATTTACATAATGGTAAGGTGCCACACTTTGCTGGTGTGTTCTTTGGCTATGAAGATTGCACTCTGTTATTCTACGAACAAGGCTCTTGAATATACGTATTCTACCATGTTGGTGTCGGAATAACAGAGTAGAGAAGCCTTGTTATCTCGTATTGCTTGGGGTAGTCTGAGAACGACTAAGCTGGAACACGTAGACAGAATATCGAATTGCTATTACATAGGTACATAAATTTAGCCAGAAAACAGTATATGCTATAAAATTCAAATAGGATGCTGAGTAAAAATGGCAAGAAACCACACCAGAGACCCTTTAGAATTTTTAGCTCATCTTTTCACGCTGTCGGGGTGACATTAGACAATTGTCATCCCTAAAGTCTTGTTTCCGCGCCGTTCATCACCAGTGCTCTGACCTTTCCTAACGATATTCATTGACCCTGGGCTATGACTGATACAATACAAAAAATAATACGACACTAGGTTCGTGAAAGAACTATCCATAAACCTCCCCTTGCTCGGTTTATTAACCTCATGATACAGGCCCATCCCAATCACATTCGGCGCGACTTCTCTGTACCTAACTTTGACATCGCCCACTACCCCAACCAGATCATCCACCTTAGTATTAGTAGCTCCACCGGGTGCCACGGGATACTGCGTCTGTTGGCTATCTGCAACGCCCGCGCCATCTCTAGAGGCGACAGGCTTACCTCCGACCCAACTTCCAATATCCCTGAAAAGCGACGCCGTGCAGATGATGGCGAGGAGCATGATCGCCATGGCAGCACCGAGCGTGTAATAATTACTGTAGTAAACGTTGTGAGTAGTTACGTACATGTCGTGAAACGTCGCGTTGTCTCCCAGGGAGTTTACCCAGGCGATGATCGATCCGTCTTCACCTATCATCGCGTTAACCACCGAGTAGCGGAAGCCGAAGTCGTTTAAAGCGTCGAGGACGTCGGGAGTAGGTTCGTCAGAAACCCAACTTTTGCACAGTGTGTGATTATCGAAAGTTATGAAGGAGTAGGGGTTGATGAAGCTGCCTTTGGTAGTAACATTAGAAGCGGAGCCGGTCGCATTGGGAGACGAGATAGAAAAAGAGGAGGACAGTAAGTCGCTGAATATATTATACAAACCCTTCATCGTTCTCTCAGGGTTATCGGGCTTCGGAAGTACTTCCGCAACGCGGTATTGGTAATACGGTAGCCCCGCCGCTAGATTTGCGGCCTCCCTCGTACCTTTCCGAATCCTCGTCGCCTGTATGTTTTGGCATACGCCTCGTCGCTTTCGTCTCCGAAAATCAACGTTAGGTATTCTTCTAACTTCGTTTCAGCTACGCCTTTCCAGATATTGTCGAGAGCTTCGGAAAATACCCAATATGCAGGGGTTTGGCGTCTTCTCCACTTCTGAATCCGGATTCGGGATATACCAGTCAACGATTGCGTCGAGCCACCTCTTCTTATTGTTAGAGGGATCCGCCATCTCGAATGCCATCGGAACCAATATCAAAGCGGGATTCAATGTACAGTGCCGGCTGAAAGCCGAAGTAGGGTTACATGCTGTCGAGTTCTTCCAGTAAATGTCGATGTTTAACGCCCAGAACGCCCCAAATTCGAACGAAACGTCTAAGTATTTAATGGACCTGTCGCTGTTGACCTTAACATCTGCGACTCTCTCTACTTCGCAGTTGACGTCGAATCCAAGAGAATCGAACCATCCAAAACATTGAGACAGCGGTCTGTTTGATCAGAGTGCGGGCAATTACTGATATTCGTGAGGATGGGCGTCCCTTGTAAAAACCCGGTCAAGGTAACCTGCGCAGTTCTGCTCGCATTCGTCGGGTTGTTCGCATCGATAGCAGGAAACCTGGTAGAAAGCGGCGTCGTATGCGCATTTTTATCCTTTGATGGCTCGTAATTTTCCGCTATTGTGTTTTTCCCAGTGGTGCTCGTGATCTTCACTGCGTTGGATTTCCGTAAGAGCCCGCCGGCAACGCCGAACAACGTGTAGGCAACGCTACAAAGAACACCAGTGAACATTCTTAGGTTCATGAGAATGGTCGTAATATAATGGCAGCTACCCACCAATATATCGTAAGCGCTTCGATAAATGAGATGGCGAGCAAATTTCCTAGCGTCGAATATGATGGTCGAAAGCCATTGCGCGACGGTAATCTGGAGGTTCACGTTTTTCGGTTAATAAGGTACTTATCCGATCCTGGTTTCCGAAGGCCTTTGTAATTATACTTGATGGCGGACCAATCCTCGTATCCTTTTTGTCCGAAAAGCGGACAACACATATCAGAGCGACGCACAGCAACAAAGTCCCGGAGAGACAAAATGCGCTGAGCTTTGGAAGCGAGTCTTTCTGCCGGGGCGCCATGGTCTAGCCATGGCCTCTTTGGCCGTCGAAGCATCGTTGGGAGCATTCGACTATTCGGACCCATTCGTCATATATTCCGCGCTGGTAACTTGATGTCTCGAAGAGTCTCCTTTCTCTATATCATCCATGTGTTCTTATATATCGCCTATTACCGGTCTACTCGACGAGGAGAAATGCGGATAAATACCCTTGCGGGTTAGAAGAGATTTGCTTTGAAGAACACTTGTGTGCTCCTGGAGGAGTGGAAGCCAGAGGCGGGTTATTTATCCTATATCTTGATTTAACGAAAGAATAACCAACGAATAAACAGTAAAAAATAGTTTCTGTCGAGCTCAAAGTCCACTGAGTCGAACGAACGACATGTTGACCGGCGTTCCTCTTGCACCATGCCCGCATTTCTCTTGAACAATATGGGTAGTTATTATTGCGAACGTCGCGAGATGAAGATAAAGGACTCCAAAAAAAAAGAAAATCCATAAAGCTCGTCGTTATTATAGCTCACGCTACACTGGTTTTCGCAATGTGCACTGCTCATAGGGACCACATTTTCATTCGGCTAAGAGTGACGATAACCAATGCAATCTCAACGCCCTTCAACTCTCGTTTTAGCCTTAGGTCGACTCCCGTTATATTCAGGCCGTCAATTGAAGGGTTTCCTCCATATATGCATGCATATATATAAAAACACGAATTTGCTTCAAAGTGAACACCAATATATCTGTGCATTGTTTGCATGTTGTTAAATATTTAATTGTGTAAATGCTCCCGGCGCTGGGAACACGTGAAATAGCCAACTCATACATGTCGATCCAAACAATCTCCTGATACTCTCTTGTGGACCAGTTTCCAAAGCCTTTTTCTGGAAACAAGGTCTATAATCTGACTGATCTATTCTCACTCTATTAAAAACAATAATCTGCTCCACTATAATTGTGAATTTTGCCGCATCACCAAAACTACCCGCTTATTGTGTTCGTGATAAATAATTGACCAGCAATTTTACTTTCTTTTCAAAACTTAAGTCGGGTGGAAACTATACAACATGTCTGTACTCTATTGACAGGTATCTCGGAACTCATCCGAATATGCAACATCAAGGATTGTCGTACGCCGAGTTGTTTGAAATCTCAACTCTCTAGACCATTAATTCGCTTTGTAATTGGCTCTAAGACCCTGGTTTGCAGTCTGCCCGTCGATACTCTTTTCACGGTTCCGAAATAATGTTTCCGAAGAATAGTATTCCCGGTTAATAGCACAGTTATCAGTGTATGTTTATGTGGACGTGTGATAGGTAGTCTAAACCGGGTTTGTTGCTTTGGAAATAATACGCAATTATTGCATTTTATTGAACCTTGGTAGAGGCTTTGAATGTCTCGACCTATTTGTCCGAAATATCAGACTAAGTTTCTTATGAGTTTATGAAGACCGGGACAAAAAAAAAATAACATACAGTCTCCGATTGCTTGTGGTGTAGGGCGTTGAAGCCGTCATTTTTAAACGAGATATCGATCTGGGCTTCGCTGCGCCTATAAATAGCCGATGTGTGAAGGATATATACAACTCGGCGGCAATACGGTGGCTCCTGATGAAAGTAAAGCGATTCAACAGCTGAGAAATTTATCCGCTATCCCTTACATATTTAATTGCTCTTGCGATTAAGAGCGTATATATTTCCGAGCGTGAGAACGTAAAATATTGTAATACGAGTAATACTCGCAAGTTCAAGCATCTAATTCACCATGATACCACGATTAATAAGATCTCTAGTGTCTGAATGATATCTAATATTTAACTTAACCAGATTAGATAATTACGAAGAGCCTCATACGGGCTTAGGCAGTGCAAACCCCTAAGCTTAGGCATTTATAGAGGCTGCATGCTTTGGACATTAATGCTTCATGCAAACACGAGCGCCTCCCGATGCAAATGTCGCGTGCCCATAGCCCATCTCGGTCTCGGACCACAAGCCCATTTTAAGCAGGGAAATCCGGCATGCGCTAACCATTTTAGGATTATCTCACTCATCAACTGCACGCTCTACTACCAATAGGAAATCCCCCACATTTATTGATATCCTCGACAAAATCCCTTTTTCAATTCACAAACTCCCAGACTTTTACATGTCATCTTAACATCACCACTGGACGCAGAAGATCTGTTTCTTACCATTCCTCGACACCCATCGACTCAATACCATCTTTTCTGGAAGCTCATCATGCCACCATCATCTCCCCCTCCGACGCCTCCCCCTCCCGATGTCCCGCCGAAGGATACACCTCCGAAGGGTCGATGTCCGGAAAGCCGCGGAACCGCAACCGGACGAATTCCATCTCGACCTCCATCGACCCTGCCGCCGTCGCGTCCACGCTGCAGTCCTCTTCCTCCCAGCAGTACGACGACGTAACATCCCCCCGTCCCGTA
>AZLU01000201.1:0-75583 GCA_002224055.1 Pezizomycotina sp. ARF18
TGTGGGAGTGGTTAATAATGTAGTCTTGTTTGTGGGTTAGGGAAGCGAGACCTGAAAAGTGAGGAAATGAGGATAGCAGAGCCCTCAAACGATCGAGAAAAAGTAGCGGTGTCGGTGATGAGGACAAGATCGCCCCACGGCCAGGAAATTGCAAACAGTTCCTATTAGGCCTTGCCTCCAATCTACCTTTTCCCTTTTATAATCTCTATAAGCAAAGCTAATACATCTTCGCCTTTAGAACACTCCGGTTTCCAAAAGTTTTCAACTACTTCAGTTGCCCCGACCCTGCAGCAAGAAGCGGATTCCGTGCTGTCAACGTTCCTCCACCACAGGCGCATCTGACTCCAGGGAAACCCGATAACCTTTTCGCACTATAACGAGCCCGACTGAAAGCCTTCATCGCATGTGCCAGGCAACGCAGTCATCGTCGGAGGGCCCGGTGCGACAACTTCGGAAGCTCGGTTAGTCGGGCGCACGAGCACGGCGACCACAACCACGCTCCTCCGATGAGTCGCGAACGCACCTTGCCGGAATTTTCAACCCTCAAAACCGTCTCCCTCCTCCTCCTAATCACGGAATTCACATCACCAACCTCCTCCATCGCCCCGGTCGGCAGGACTGCCCGCTTCTTCTCAGATTTCCAAACCAAACCCTTAAACGGCTATGCGCGGACCGAGCCCAGCGCTTTCGAAGGCCCTAACTTTCCCTCCCGTAGAGGCTCTTCCCGAATCGGAGGACATGATGGAAACGATGCAGAATGATTTAGAGAGGATAAAAAAGTATGATGGGGTGATCGATTCCATCATTAAAACTCAACGAGAGGATCGTGAAAGGCTTCGTCAACAGAAGCTCAAATCGATGCATAAGCGAGAGAACGAGATGCTTAAAAAGGGAAGCACCGATACCTATCTCAAGAATCTCTGATAAGGTTGACATCTACAAAGAATCTTGATAGGAGAAATCTCTCCGAGTCAAGCTCATGGAGTTGTTTTCCAAAGAAGAAGATATCCTAAAAAGAGATGACGCAACGACGAGCCCGTTTATTTCCCTTCGGGATTGTCGAGTCAGTCATATAAATGTTTCTGCGAAACATTCTGGTTACCTGAAAAAGTTCTGGCCTCCTAACATTGGGACGACCCTTTAATTTACACCTAATTTTAATAACATCCCTTTTCATTTTTACTACTAATGCTTGTTTTTTTTTTTTTTTTTTTTTTTTTTTTTTGGCTTTTAATTTCTGGTCAGGCAATTCGTCAACAGGGGGTGTACACGGATTTATATATATATATCTATATACATTTCATTATCTCTTCCTTTCTCAAGTATACATATCTTCACCATCGTTTTTCAACTTATTCCTTTCATATTCTCTAGCGGATGCTTTCTTTCAATATTCCTTCGATGATAGCGTTTTCCTTGCTAGTTTGCTTTTCTTGGATATCTTGTTTTCACTACCTGCTCCTTTTGTTCCCTTTTTTTCTCTTATCATCTTCGATTTTCAATTGCATTTTCGCATTGCATTTAGCCCTCCTTTCGCCCCGTTGGCGTTCATCGTTTATGTATCCGCTCCTTCTCGCCAGGTTTTCCCCCTTTTCTTCTTCCTCCGTCCGTCGTCCTTCTCTATCCTATTCGCCTTCTAATAACCCTTCATCTAATAACCCTTCACTTCACCAAAAAAACAAAAGCTCTCGTCTCGAGTACACTCCTTCTATTTCTCCTTCCTTCTCAATGTCCTCCGTTCTCAGCACATACATTCATACAACCCTTTTACACACGCACACGGAGCCAAGAACACAACGGCATCGAAAAGCGAAGCGACCCTGCAAAGAAAAACACGAAAAACGGAATAGGGACGCTTAACTCTCTTGGATTTTATTACCTAATTATCCACCTATCTACGCTATCGCCTTTCTATATATATATACATATATTTTAATTTTTAAAATAATATTTTTTATCTTCTGTCTAATAAGGATGTTTCTTAGGCATGTATGTAAAAAAACGAAAATTCTCGAAAATGGGTGTTTTTTTTGTGTTGATTATTTACCTGAATCGCAGAGACTAAGCTTAAAAAAGCTAAAGAAAAAAAAATATCTAAATAAAAATACAAAACAAAAAAGGCCTCCAATGGTTGACTGGAGTGCATTTTCTTTCCAGAAGCTACGAGACACCTAGCAAGATAAAACGAACCAATAGTCTAGCTAATTCCTTGTATAACTGTATTCGAGATCTGCCTGCCGCATATGCATCTCCTAGTCGGCGAGAAAAAAACTTGATGTTCAAGGTCAAGGGACCCTTTTTTTTTTTTTTTTTTTTTTTTTTTTTTTGAGCCACGGGAGAGGGCGATATCGATAGTAATATTTGGGAAAAAGGATAGCGGACGCGTGAGGGATGAGAGAGACGAGTAGAGGGAGTAGACGAGGGGAAGGGCGGGCTCTTTTTCTTTTTTTTCTTTTTCTTTTTTTTTCCTATTCTCGCGTGTTATTTTTTAGCCAATATCTAGATTTTTAGCCAATACCTAGATTTTTTGCCTCACTGGAATTCAGGATCGCCAAACGATGCGCTGGCGTCACTTAAAAGCTATTAGAAGATACCACTACATTGTAAAAGAAGTACACACACACACACACACAGAGAGAGAGAGAGAGAGAGAGAAAGTCTTAAAACCTGGCGTGATTTTTATATTATATATATATTCTTAACCAGGGACATTATAAAGCACTATACCGAAGTTAATGGGAAACATCATTCTTTAACCATTTAACTTACCCTTTTTTTTTTTTTTTTTTTTTTGGTTTGTGGTAGTAGTACCTGGCATGACTGCGCTAATCAGTGCATCAGCGACCAGTCACGTGCCAGTCAATCGAAGCTGCAGAGACGGTATAAGTTCAATTTTGGGGGAAATTTCTGCCGCTGGGGATGCGGACTTGTCAAGATCTCCAGAAATGGTTTCATCTTGCGCTTATGGGCTAGGGAAAAAAAAATCTTGTAAAGATCACCGGCATGTTGAACCATTGTGGATCATGATATCAGAAATCCCTCTTTTTGGATTGTTCGATTTCCATTTTTATTCTCTATCTTTTTCCATTTTCCAGGAACTCGAAAGATCTTCATGTTTCGGCTGTTTGCTTGCTAGTGGCTCCTTTTTTGGATTACATTTATAGTATCATCTCTCGTGCTGGCAAACTCGACATCATGCAAGTTTCTTTTGGATTTGGTTATCAACGCGACACACAGAAATATGCATATACAGAATCTGGCCAACAATAGCAATGATTAGTCACTATTATTAACCCGAAATTCGAAAAATAGAGCCCTAGAGCATCGCGTATCAAGATCACGACAAAGTTCCAATGTTTAATACGCCCTGTTAATCTTCTAAGCTTGCTTTTCCTCAATATGCAAGTTACTTTTCCCGCGATATAATTAGCACAGAGTGGGGAAAGGGTGAGGATTGGGGAATGTCCTCGAATGCCGTCCTCTTTGAGGATACCGGAAAGGCGGGGGGCGTACGGGTTCTATAACAGTATACAAGCTAGCAGCATCCAACTCCGTGAATTGAAAATAGAAATCCCGCTCCGTCTGGATCTCACCCTTCCGAGGCAAATCTTTATTATACTTTTCGCATGAATCTTGTACGGTTATAGGAGTTGTTCCTTTCCTAATCTCTTCGTTAATCTAGTTGAACCTTGATACTTCGACGCTATACTAACCAAGTATGATTATATTCCTGTACCTAAAATTAACCATTCAGCGGTGCTGGCTTCTTAAGCATTGCAATGGTTTTTCTCGCACGAACGTCAACACAACGTCAAAGGAAAATATGGCTTGCCATGTCAATTGATTCCTCTTTTTCTCACACGAATTTGGAGGGAATGACGATTGTTTGAAAAACATCTCAGCAAAACGTTTAAGTTTCTCTTCTTCTCTGTGAAAATAAAATACTTGAAATGTTTTTAAAGCACAAGTATTGAAGTAGCTCTTCAATAATATCGTGAATCAACACGGACTCCGCGTATTAAATCTAGATCTAAACCCAACTCGAAAAAAAAGGGGGGAATAGAAAGATAAGTGTAAAGTGATATACTGCTTCTCTTCGCGGTGGTACCGCAGATTCCGAGATATCCTTTTTTGTTATACACACCCTGGACGTCTTCCAGTGATACCCAGAGTGAATACATCCTTGTATCAGTGGTAGTATTAGGCGTATGATTTTCATTGTTTCTGGATTCTGAACTTTTGGTGCCATAGCTCGAAGCGCTACCGCTAACGATGTCTAATCTTAAACTTATGGCTATGGCCACCATCCTGTCCTGAGCTGCCGCATCGTATTAGGTATCAAAGCCGCACTTGAAGGTTGGTATTAGTACGTCTTCTATACGATCCGACTCAGGATATTCACAAGGAGACGAAGAAAAAAGGGCACATTAGTAATTCGAATGTAAAACATTGGAAGGACAGAACTTCAGGGTTTGTGTCGATTCGTCCTGAGGAAGGGCTAGAGCGCTCGAGAAAGAGAAGGAGCAAGTTTTAGTGAACCCTTTGCCGCCTTCGCCCCTGATCTGGAGATACCTGAGTATACTGGTGAACTAGAGCTCATGTTCATAGGTAGGTAACCCAGGGTATCGATATCCGGTATCGCCCGTTGATAATACCCGCACGGCAGCTTAGTTTACACTCGATGGGCCAGGGGTAAATAAGTAAATTTTTTGGAAAGTATTCTAGCTTAAGATTAATATTTCAGTGGCCTTCTCGGAATGAACCAATGCGGCTCGATTTAAGCGACCCCAAACTTTTACTTATATTGCTGCGGTATACTGGCCTCCCACTCACCAATTTCTTCCTTCGAAAGTAGCATGAACGTCGACAATCGAGTGGGGACGTGGCTCCTCCTTGTCTTTCTATGGCTTAACTCTGGCTCCTGTGTTTTCATTAACTATTCTATATACTCGCTGGTAAAGCAAACGAGTTTATGGTTTGGCTGTTTTCTTGTACAACCCTAATCTCTGCATGATTTGATATGCTTCTCTCCTTGTTCCAGCCTTGTTGTCCGTGCTCGCTGAGTCCGCATCTTCTTAAACGAACATACGCTCTTTCGGATTCATCGCACTTCCTCAGGATATCTTCTTCCCCTTAAATGTTAACCCACTTGATTATTGCAGTTTTCTTACATTCTTTTTGCTTTAGAAGGATAGACTTTGAGAGGCTTGTAAGTTATTAACGTCTGGCTATTCCAACAACGATGTTGCCTTCGTCTAAACGGGTACGCTCCGTTCTTCCTCACTCCTATACCGATAGTCCACCTTGCGCCTTGCAAAATCCTAGGTCTCGGCTTCATTCCCTGAACCTTCCATAATCATGTTTACATATTCGTAGATCATCTAATATACGGTGATAAAGACAGAGCGGCGGCTCCGTACTCTCCCTGATCGACTACCCCGGTGACTTTCCCGAACGCCCTGGCGAATCCATCATATGGTGTAGGTTCGTGTGAAATGAAGTCTTGTTTACAAGGCGAGCTATTCATCTTCATTATCGCTACATATACCTTTGAATTAATTGTACGCGGTTCTTTATGTGTAGAAGTATACGAGCGAATCCCCGAACAACCGACAACCCCGATCCTGCGTATAAGGTATAATCCCTAATACTCAACGCCTTTCAGATAAACAATGTAACTCCGTACCTTATCCTCAAAGGATAATCTCCAAAGAGTTCGAGCTAGCTATTGACCCTTGTATGCTAACTTTCTTATTGCCGTATTACTCGAGAAACCGGAAGGAACAAGCTAGCTATTCGCCAGTAATGTTGTTAATGTTTTTCACCATCGACAGCAATAATAGTTAGAGTAAATTTCCCCCTCTAGCTAATATCGTATAGCTGTAATATCTAGTCTAGTAGATCTGTTTAGCCTGCAAATATATTTATACTGAGCGCGGCAGAAAGGATTCGGTTATATACGTTATACTACTTAAGCGTTGCAAGTTTCTTATCTCTTAGAGGCTAAAATTTGTTTTACAAAGTGCAAAGTTTTTTTTTTTTTTTTTTTTTTTTTTTTTTCGTATGGCAAATTTTTTTGGTATGGCAAATTTTTTATATGGCGAGTTTTTATATGGCAATTTTTTATATCAAGTAGGCGTAATTTTATAAATTAACTAGGTATAAAATAGGTACATCTGTTGTGGTACCTTTAATAACCGACTGATCACTAAGTGAGATGCAAATTCTTGAACTAGTGATGAAAAAAAATACCCTCAATGAAAGTTAAGTTATATATGCCAAGTAGCTGCAAATTTACGAAAATTTCACAGTTTGTAAAAAGAGTCAAAAATGCAACACTTTAAGTGCGAAATTCCTCAATGTTTATACGTTTACACTTTTCGAAAAGTTGTCTCAAACCTCCTGCCTTT
This sequence comes from Pezizomycotina sp. ARF18, assembly GCA_002224055.1. Taxonomy (NCBI): domain Eukaryota; kingdom Fungi; phylum Ascomycota; species Pezizomycotina sp. ARF18. The sequence goes on from AZLU01000201.1 coordinate 6,411, forward strand.
CCTCTCTCCCGGCGGCGGGACTGAATCTCCATTTCTTCAGGTGAATATTGAAATATGTTTCTCGTATCCCCTGGTTGATCTTATACGTTGTTTATAGCCCCTTTACAGAGCCCAAAAGATCCTGATCTCCAATTTTGCCTTCCAGTGGTATCTTTAGCTATCACCGTCTGGATGCCGTTGCTAACACAGCAGATGTACGGCAGTATTGACTTTCTCACTTTTTTCCAGTGCTTCCAAGGTACTAACATTGTGTGCTATAAATTTCAACAAGCCGGAGGTCCAATCATGGTAGATACATAAACCTATGGCTGAAGTTTGCAGAATTACTTTGCCGCTTGTAAGACCTAGTATATCGTTACAAGTTCTGTAGGGTAAAGAGCATAAGTAAGAAACATTTTTAAATACCAACGCTTGCATTTTAAATTCATACATTCTCAGAAACTTTCGCTTAAAAATCCTTTTATATTGGTAGGATCTCCCCGAATCATGACTTGGAGGATCCTTATAATGGTAAAGTTTTATTCGTATGGTTATATACCTTTAAATCAAGAACGGATAAAATAAATTTCATTGCGTTTTTACGAATTGTGAAATATTTCTGAAAGGTTTTAATCAGCAACAACGTTACTAAAAGGCTTGCATGGTGACTATAGGGTTCGATCTGTCGAAATTTGTCTCAAGCAGACTCATGGAACATTACGCCTCTAAGACTGAAATTATTGAACTTTCTGCACTTATCCCGTCAATGCCATAAATTATAAAGCACTTACAAAGGGAGGTCGGCAGTAGTAACACAGTATGTACGAATCCGCAACAGCTAACCTTTAGGTGTAAAAGCGAGAGTTGATACAAAGCGTCGCAGCGGCCGCACCTAGGCTTAGGATAAATAGGAGCCTGTAGCAAGCATCAAGCTGCTTCGAATAGAAGCCTGTTCGTCGCCAGCTTAAGCGCCTTCGCAATATTCGTATAAATGTGATGAGGCTCTTAAAGTCACTTATAATCAACTTCATCACATATTGCAATTGCGCAATATATTTTGTTTCATGTAAGTAGGTTCATTTAAGAATCGAGATTATAGGAGCGTGCATAAGGGAAATAACCTGGGAATCATTCTTTGCGAATTTTAGGAATTGAACTTATTATCGAAGCGCCGGTAGACTTTAATACAGACCGAGTAGTGTGCTGAAGAAAGAAATTAAGTAGCTCGTACGAGACCTTTGATAAAAAAAAAGTCTTGAGGATGGAAAAAATGGAGAAGTCCGTAATGTGCATTCATATATGTTGAGTATTTCAATAGGCACAGGTCTAGAGAGCTATGAAAAATTAGACGCGACCTCTCCTAGTTTTAATATATATGTATAGTCCCGAAGACCCCGTTTACATTACCCATTCGCCCTAATTCTGTGAAAATAGGAATTCGTAGTGATATATTGACTTTGTAACGATCTATTTTTTTTTTTTTTTAATATAAATTACTCGGTTGGTGGTTTCGTGGAATGTTCCATTTTTTATTCGAATATTCGTTCTACTGAGAAGACCTACCGAAATTAACTATCTTAGCGCTCCACATACTGAAATATCTTTACTAGGCTTTTCCTTTGTGTATTCCATACTTTGATGTGTTTTGCTCACCACCATTATAGAACGCCTCCTTATACCGCTGTATCAATGAGAACCAAGTATTTGAGGCCCAATGATTCTATGTCTGATACTCCTGTTCCGACTCAGATAGTGACCGGAGATAACCCTCCAAGGGCGGTTTTAGAAACAAATCGTTTATGAAGTCGCGTCAGTTATTTAACTTCGCGGCTGTTAGGTGGCCCTTCCGGCCTGAGCAGACGTAAGTGTTCCATCCTGGTAAATAGACATCTTCGGTTCGATAGTGACGCTCTTAAGGCTTTTGAGGCACTTTTGTATCCATTTTGAGTAAGGCGGATATGGAAGCAAGATCCTTGAATAGAGTTTTGCTAAAGCTCTTTCCACTCGGCCTCCCGATTCCATGGTGAGATTGTGGAATCCGAGGAAAAGATTGACGTTTTGGAGGTGCGGGTATAGGATGGGCGACCGCGTAGATATTCCTGAAAGTTTGAAGCTGCCGACGGGAATGCCGATTCTCAATCACGGGTATAAACCTAATAGCTAAGTCGCAAGTGGCGGTTCCTATGAACTACGGCCCGGCAAGAGCAGGAAGACGCCTCCGTTAAAACCATGACAAACTAAAATGGGCAATTTGGTGATACGAGTGGTGATCGCAATCGATGACTCACGACGGCTTCGATAAATGTGGCAACGAGCACCCGTTTCGATCTCAGAGCGTGCGGTTCAATGTCTAGAGACATAGAAGACCGAACATGCTCTAGTCCGGTGTGACGTTTCTCCCTTCGCTTTGCCGTAATTGTACCTTGAATGGTTTGAGAACATTCTGCGGATGCCTTCAAGGAGAGGATTGCCCGCATACACGTAGGATGGCCTTAGGAATAAGATCATCATACATTCCAATATTTCGACGAGGTTTAAACCCTCGGATGGTCACCATTGGCTCCGGGAGAAAAAGGAGTTGTAAATATGCATTGTAGTATTCTTGCCTTCCTATCCTTGGTAAGTGCTACTTCCTGATATTTCGGGTTCCAGAGGATTTCGCCGACTCTAGATCTTGGAGCTGTGATAGATCACGAGCGACGGAGTATCAACTTGAACAAATCCCGTGTATCCATCGTGTCGATATGCTTCGAAATGGCATATACACCGAAGTCCATTGGTAGTTCGCTAATGCGTGTAGCCTGTGCATGAAGGAAATGGGAGTCGGGCCTCTTCATGGGCAATAAATCTTTTTGCAACCGACCTCATTGTTGTCTACATATGCTTGACGGAAGCGAAGTGCGCCGGAAAATCGTTCGGTACCGAAAGGGAAACAGGAGCTAGGAATCGTTCTAGAAACCTAGAGGACAGTACTGACTAGGGAGATATACATTTGAGCGTAAAGTTTGAAGGGCTTCTCTAGAAGTTGATATCCAGTCCGTGAGGCAAATGGTTAGAGTATATAATAATATCTTTTGCTTGAGGAAAGAAAGGGTCGGAGAAAAGGAAGACAGACTTGTAGCTCCAATTCTTAGGTCTTTTAACCCGACAGATCACTTAGGGTCTGGTGGTGTGGTGTGATATTAGCGTGCAATGGGAACTAAATTGTTAAGTGTGTATTTCATTTTAATCACGACCGCGTAACACCCAAACAAGGGAATTCCTATCTCCAAAAAAAAAAAAAAAAAAAAAAAAGTGAAGTAAGAAAAGAACAAATAATAGACAGGCAAAAACTTACCGGTAGTTGCGAGGGTCTCCAGGATATAACGCATAGCAATAGAAAATTAATTATTTTATTTTTTTCTTTTTCTGATCAAAAAATAGACGTAAAGAGTTTCGGGAAGTAGTACATAAAGCTGTAATTATTGAGAAGATCAAGAGAGCAAATTGAATGGATCGTGGCAGTAGCTAAGAGGAACAGTAGCCCGAGAAATCGCTACGTGTAGTAAATTATCTTCATCTTTTACCTTTTTGGCCCCGGCAGGATAGGTAATATGGTAATAATTTTGAAAATGCAAAACTGGAATTATCAGGAGGAAGAAGATAGAAGGGCAGAACAAAAGGAGAACCGAGGGTAGAGCCCTAGGCTGTAAGAGAAAATCAGGTTTTCACCTCCATAGCTCAGATTACAAGCAGCTCAGTATTTATTTTATTCTTGTTGACGATAGATACTACCTGTGGTTCGTAGCGCCAGGGGATCGTTTTCATCTCTATATATGTTTTCCGTTTTATTTTACCGTTTGCATGCTAGTGCAGCTCCGAGAGAGAGAGAGAGAGATGCATGTCATCTTGTTCAATTTTATTTTCATTTATTACTGTACTTTATTTTACTTTTTATTTTATTTTATTTTTATTATTATTTTTTTTTTTTTTTTTAAATTTAGTTATTTATTTTAGTTGTGTGCTGAGGATCGTCTTTTATGTTGTTTTGTGCGTCGAAATGCTGTTCCTCTTATCCCCCCTTCGAAAATTCCCACCTGCCCTTCGGGAACCCAGCAGTAAGAACGGTCGTTAAGTACCCTTTCAATTCGTCTCTATTTATTCAAAGCATTACCTATCACGATGACTAAGAAGAAACTGGTTGAGGTGGAGCCGATGGTGGCTACGAGGAAGCTCAAGCTCAAAGGTTAGTGCCCATTAAACCCTTAAAGTATAGCTTGAGCTTCGCAGACTTCGTTGAAGGCGAATTAGCCATTTTTAAGTGTCAAAATTTGCAGTGTCCTGTTTGCAGTCGTTTACCTCATCTTCTCCGAGCAATTGCCATCTGGTGCCTTCTTGTACTTGTTCATCTCTCTTCACTTTACTAATTCATGTTTGTGCCTCTGTTCTGTGCTGCTTCCTATGCTGTCTTCTTTCTTTGTCCCCACAGTCTGTTATTCTGTCTGACTATAAAATGTGCCCTTTTACTACCGCCAATGCAAGCTGTTTACACAATAACCAATGCTATTTACATATCGTTTTCTTTGTTCCCGTTCTTTCATTCTTCAAGTTCTCGAAAGGGAACCCGCGTTTTCAAATTCGAGTCCTTGTATAGCTATGGGCACTATTTTGTCCTGGAGTGTAAAGGTTTGGTGCTTCATTTCATTCTCCCACTTTCCTTCCCAACCACAAAGCAGGTTCAGTTTACCGTTGACGGTGCATGAAAGAGCCATTCGAGGCCTCCGCGGTGGTTCCTTGGTCCTTCCGTTCCTGTACTCTCCTTTCTTTTTCTCTCCTCTTTTTAGTCTAATGCATGACAACGGTGTCAAAGAACAAGGAGGTGGTAGGAAGCTCCCGTCCATCTCCCTTCATCTCGTTTGTTTTTTTTTTATCCTTTTTTTATTATCCTTTTTTATTTCCTCTTGCCGCCTCCAATTGTTTTCTCTTCTCTTCCTCTCTCTCCTTTCCCCTACTTTTTCCCATCCAAACCAAAAAGAAAAGAAAAAAACACCCCTTCCCTGTGTACTACTTTTCATCTTTCCCTCCCTCCGATCATCTAGCAGTCTTCCATTCTCCTCCACTTCTTTCGAAACCCAGGCTCTCTACTCATCTTTGCCTGCAGCAGACCCTGTCGCCTACTTCTCGCTAACACTGTAAAGATCCGAAACCATTTTCCTCCTATGACTTGAGCACGAAAGCAACCGCAAGCTCAGTAACGCAGGCTCGAGTATCGGTCACTAATAGATCCTCAATTCGTCGAAGTAATCAGGATGAAGTGAGTACTTGCCCTACACTTTGTGTCTATATTTCTTATAGCTAACAGTTGCTCTTTTTTTTGGTGTGTTTTTTAGGATAATAAAGATGGGGGGGCGACCCTTGAAGCCGGCAAGGGCCGTAACTTGTCGTCCAAGGGCGACCAGTACAACGAGGAAGGCGGCGTGAGTATTTGCCCTACACTCCGTGTTTACATTGCTTACAGCTAACAATTACTCTTTTGTTTTGTGTATTTTTGGAGTGGTGGATGAGACCGAGTCATCTGATGCCGACACATATGTTCACTTGTCGTCCGAGGGCGACGAGTACGACGAGGAAGGCGGCGTGAGTACCTACCCTACACTTTAGGTTTGCATTGCTCATAGTTAACGGTTCCCCCGTTTTTTACGTTTTAGAGCGGTGAATACAGCGAGTGGCTTTCCGATGTAGATGAGGGCGGTGACCCTACGTCCGATGGCAAGGAGCTCGACGGCGAGTTCGATAACGAGGGGTTAGATGATGAGGAGTTCGACGACGACGAGGATTGGGAAGGTGAGGATGAAGAATTCGCTTTGAGGAGGAGCTCGAGAATGAAACGGTATTAGCAGTGAAATGCCATCCTACGTTACGATAAAGGCTAACTCTTTTATTAGGACGGATATGAGGAAGATTCGGATTCGGAGCTTGCCATTACATCGAAGAGGAAGAGAAAGGCAGTAAGTATTTTTTGAGGGCATTTCCCTTCCATTACTTCATTTCCTTTCTCTAGAGAACGTTGCTAATTAGTTAAAACAGAAAAGCGACTCTGTATGGCGCTAGATTTGGCCATGCTACTGAACGAGCGGTTAACCGTTGCAGTCCGCATTAACAGCCTCCCTTCCTATCTGTGGCCTTACGGGGCGACTCACCCCGAAACGCGAGCCAACTTGCAAGACCAACTCTGATTGAAAAATTGTGGCAGCTGCTGTCGCGCCTTATGAAAAGATGCTTTCGCTCGATACCATCTCCCACAACCTTCTACGAAAATACAGCACCCAACCTCAAAGGCTCACAAATGATCTGGGAGTCTATTGTATAACGATTTAAAAGCTGACAGATAATGGGCCTCGTAGCGGGATTTACGTGGGACTTGCGGTGGCGACTTCCCACTTGGTAGATGCAACTGGGCTCCGTAACTGCCTCCCGCACGGCCCTGGAACGAAAGGTACAGAACATCGGAGGTGAAGCGAGCTGAAGCCAAGGGATCAAAAAGCACCTTTACAGCCGATTTGATGAGTCCTTCCCGTCGCCTTGCATTCTAGCGATGTTGCCGAATAGACTCCGCGAGTGAAACTCGTATAAATCTTCTGGAGCTTATCGAAGCAGCTTGCATTGTATTTCTTAGATCTTCAGACTACGAAGGCTCGAGGGGGATCGAGCGCTCTAGGGAAGGCTTTTGAACCTCCCAGGCTATCCTACGAACGAAACCTCGGGGGTTTCAACCAGACTTTTGGCTTAAGAATCCTTTAGGGGAGCTACATCACTGGAGGCCGAAGTTCGAGCTTTACTCTCTGATGATGGATTATGCACTAGAGTATACCTCGAAAAAACGGGCGGTGCATTAATCATTCAATCTTCACGATCGGCCATACGGATTCGCCTTAAGAGAGGAAGATTTCCTAGACCCGGTATGGGAGAATATATGGGCAACCGTTTCCGATCGCAGAAGAATTATTCTTGCGTTAGACAAGGCCACACAAGCCTTCAAAGTTAAGCCTTTGAGCCTGGGAAGTACGTGGGTTAACCTTGCTCACATTGAAATCGATAAAGTCTCGAAGCCTGCGAAGCCTGCGAAGCAAGCGAGAATCGACATTTCACCCTACACGTTTTCCATGAAGTAGTTAAGAAGGATCGCGACGAAATACCGACGCAAGCAGAAATTCGGCCAGAGGATATCACAAAAACTTCAGGCCGGATACGAACAGTACCAGAGGAGAGCGCATGAACAGACGCTCTTATCTCGAAGTTGGCTCAAAAGGTGTAGCAAGGCAAAACCCGGAACCAAAGGAGATACTTCGTACGGAAAATATAAAGTGTTGAGGGTGAAGACAGCATCCAAACGTCACATGAAGTATAAAACCGCATACGATACGAAAAACGGCGACACTCATCTAGAAAACATGTATCAGCGTATAAAGGATCAACGCACTAATTCGGCGCGCAAAGAACGCTGTGATATCGTGGCAGACGCGATCATAGAGGGGACTTATGTGCAGCCATCGTCGAAGGGTCTTAAGGATAACTCATTGGTGTCATGGAACAAAAAAACTCGCAATGTCAAAAAGATCCTGAACGGTCTGCCGGTAGAATCCTATACGCGAGAAGAACTTTCAGAACGCATATGAACTGCAAGATGCTGGAGCCCTTGAAATGGTCAAGTGTAAGATACTCCTTCACCGGCGTTCTTTCCTCACTCGTGTAACACTTTGCTAATCTCGTTGTTTTTATTTAGTGGTGGTTATGAAGCGATCGAAGTAAGGAGCGCTAAGTTGCTCGCCGATAACGATTCTACTGAAAATATACGGTTACATGGATTTTGTTCTATTTACGGGTACGGATAGGTTTAGAAGTGACATTTAGACAGAGGTCCTGAGGGACCAGTGTCTCCAAGGAAGTTGCATTATTTTCTTTGAGCTAGACAAAGGTCCTGAGGGACCATTGTCAAACAGAGTTGTATCTATTTTCTACACTTTAGACAGGTCCAGAGGGACCAGTGTCAAAATAATATATACAGTGATCCCTCGTGCCTTTTCAAAGTGTTCAGTTTAAGATAAGTGAATGATGCTTTACGAATGATTGCTTGCGTCTTCAACCGTTTCTCCGGGCTGTTGTTGATACTGAAAACTCAAAAAATCGTGATGAAGAGAAAATGAAATACATCCCTGACGTTCAAGCTCAGCGACAAAGAAAAGAGAGAAGTACCCAATGTCGCGTCTCTTGTTCATTGCAATTGCGATGATTACCGTATAAACCAGTGACCTCAGCTGCCTTAAAAACACACTCCCTATGAGGTTTACCGTATTTCATTGCTGCTACCCAGTCCATCCCATGGTAATGTTCCTGGTGGACCTTTGGTACATTCAGTGGTGCAGAGAGAGTAACTAAGGGAAGAGAGCGAATAACCGGCGTATACATACGTACATATATATAAAAAGTGCAGTGAAGAATACGATTTGTGTCAGTCAAGACGGCAGATGAGTTTAGTCAAGTTTGATCCCTAGTAACGACAAAGGGCGGAGGTACTCTCATATAAGGATGTCTATTGCTAAAGCGGTTGAGGAACATGTAAGCAAACGCTCTCTGTTCTAGATCCCACGTTCGTTCATTGCTGCCACAAAATCAGACCATTCCTTATCGCCATCGTCGACGAATAAGAGCGCATCTTCCTCAAAAGCTTCGAGTACCTCACGTTGTTGAATTATACGTCGAAGATCTCGGGAATGATTCTTGCCCACAGCCGAATATTCCTCCACCAAGTTCGGGTATTGCTCAGCCAAGGTGGCCCTCGGTGCTCGAGAAGGTGTTTCGGGATTTGACGCCTCGGGTATAGGAGTAGTCGGAAGTGAAGCGTCCACCTCTGAAGCTGACGGCTTAAGCGAGGCGGTACTTGAAGGCGAATCGGGTGCTGGAGTCGACGCTTTTGGTGCAAGAATAGTCAGTTGAAGAGAGTGTTTTCGCGGTTGGCGCTGGTTACAGGCCAGAGATAGCGCTGCTATGCCACGAATCATATGCGGCGGCGGTCTGTTGCATGATATCTCCAACATTAAAAAAGAATGTTAGCGCGAACTTATACGATGATCCTCAGAGTGGAAGCTTACTTACGTTAGTGAGGGGTATGGATAATCTATTGATGGAAATCATTGGTATAAGTGATCCATGCGCGCATGCATGAGCGTAGTTGAACTGAGATCTTTCAAGGAGCTTACCAGCTTTTATTCGCTTCAAATCTCGAAGTCTTTTCTCCCGTTTGTTTGAGGATTTGTTTTTTTATGTAAGTAAACAGCTGCAATACCGTCGATATCGCCGTAGCATGTAGGGAAAGGAATGTCTGTGGTTTCAAAGTAGGATTTTGCATTCGATGGTAAAAGTGGAGGAACCGGTTTACTTGACGATGCCCACCATCGCAATGCGTCGTGGGCAGCTTGTCGGGGCACGGCATCGTCAGTATACAGTATCGCACAGACGAGATGTCACGAAGTAAATACAAGAAGGACGTGAGGAGAAAAAAAAAAAAGGAAAGGAAAAGGAAGGAAAGGAAAGGAAAGGAACGAAAGTGAAACGAAGAAGATTTATATAATGTAAAAAAAATATATTATGGAAGAGATGAAACACTATTAGCAACATGCCAATTAGACCTTTTTTTATTCTTCAAGTAAAACAAGTGATAGCAATTGCAATACGTCCTTTTCGACTATAAAGTATCTTCTGGTCCATGATTGACACGAAATTCGTAGCCGATCGGAAGCATTTTCATCTCTTGCAGAAACTACTCCTACCCAGCTACAAAGTACTAGGTAGTTGGAAGGAAGTAGGTATTTAGTCAAAGTATATACGAGGACTAGTAATTAAGTGACTAATAGGTGCTTTTAGATCTATATCTAGAGTATTATTTTCATTTCGGGTCGTTAGCTAAAAGTTTAGGAAGAGAGGAGATGTCACGCCCTATTTGGGGAGTTTGTTTGGACGAAATCGAAATATTCGGGCGCTTGTTTTGGAGTATGTACACGTTCCGTGCCTTTTCGCACGCTCCCATCCGTTACACGTGTGAGAGCACTAAATAACTATACGTATACGTAGGCAAATTGATAAGTAAGGTTCGAGAAGACCTTGGAAAAGACTTAGTACTATGTACAGGTACTCTGTGAATTACTAGTTGATGGATATCTAGCACTTAAAATCGATACCTCGTATTCCAAGCTTTTAAATCCCGTGTGAAAAAACCCCCACCGCACTACTGAGTGTATAGGTAATCTGGTGAATCATTATTGATCAAGGTCAAAATCTTCACCGCGTTTGGAGTACTTGGAAGTACCCCATAGACCTAATAAGGCTATCTATTGACGGGTTTCCTGTTTTTGCTTGGAGGTTTATGCCCTACACAGAACGATATACAAAAAGCTCGTCGAGATGGAGTGCTCTTGTTTCGGCGCAAATCATCGACCCGCCTTCAAGGGTAAAGTGGAAAATTTAGAAAAGGTAAACTTTGAGCATGAGGAAAGTCGCGATTAATGGGCGAGCCCCTGTGGAGTGTGGATCAGTTGATGCATGATACATAAATAATATGTATCTCTGATCTCTCTGACATAAATAGTATATAAAAAGACTATGTAAATAATCTAACTATATATCATCGCCGATGTGTACTGAGAGAGGGTGGCGCAGGAGTATTTAAAGTACCGTAGTAAGTCATGACAGAAGTAATAGTAAACGCACTATAATGTATAGAACAAAAAACATAAACTATAATGATGTATACTGACAAAGGAGTCTCGAGTGTACATATTTTGTAAAGTCCAATCATAATTCAGATATTCCGGGCTAGTGCCCTCGTTTAAGGATACCACCCAAAGGTATCTCCGTGGAGAATATCACATCAAAAACACCTAACGAGCTAATATAAAACAGAGCGTAAATACACTTTTTTTGAGTCTAAGCACAACTCCACCAAATATGATTTTCTTTTTTTTGGTCTCTGGTTTTGGATTATATGGTGTAAATGAAATCGGGCCTAGAGAATTCGAGGATTAGTAACAGCTCTACTCATATAACAGATTTGGATAGCTTTCAGAGTTGGGTTCTTCGACTTTACCTTCTGTCCCCACTTCGTGGATCTCAGTTTGAGTAAGGCCCTGGATATAGTGATCGCGCTTGCCGTTGCGCCTGGCGTGGTTCTCATGTCTGAGATAGAAATGCTTGATTATGGAACCGAAAAAAAAGGCCTAGAAGATGCTTCTGTTAGCCCTGGATTACAGCTCAAACATAGCCCTGAAGAAAAAAAAAGTTTTTTTCACCAGATACATACCAATAGTCAAATAGCACAGGATCACGATATGACCGGGCGTATACCACGGTGCATCGCGAGCTTGATAGACATTGCTAGACATAATTCCATTAATATTGCCCCAGCCTATCACTAGACCGACGACGAATCCTCTCTGTAATGTGAGTTGTGGTTAGCTGTGTGTTCAATAGATATATATGTGTGTCTACCATATAACCCCCCCGGCAACAAGATAGCGAAAGAGTGTTTAGGGAGATATTTACCTTATAGACACCTTCCTAATGATTTCAGAAAGAGCATATGTTAGCTAATGGGCCAATGGCACAGTTGCAGATCATTGCAAAAGAAAAAAAAGAATTTTTTTTTCGTATTTTCTCCTCAACCTCCACCACAGCATCAACACGACGATCGATCTGAACAACGGACGAAACGAATTGACTTGCCTGGCAATTTGCAACCCATGAGATCGTGTTGGAAATGCCTTTAGAATGAGTTAGTAATGTGTTGATGATTATCAGAGATCGATATTTAACTTTGGCGGATAAAAAAAGGTGGTTTACTAGTTGACTTCAGTGAACAAGAAGGCTATTAACTTACAAGGGTAAATCCCAGCGGCCGCGAGGAATGTTGCAGCATAGCTGAGCTTTGCGTTCTAGAAGCGATGAGGAGACTAAAGCCTACGATCGCGAATAAGGACGTAAAGATGTTGAATAGCCCTCTCCTGCGCGTTTTATCAGCGCAATAGCCGACAACGATGGTAAGCAGACAGGCGACGGCGTAAGGCGGCACTGAAAGCAACTGAGCGCGCGTGGGACTTGGCTTGCTTGGGAGAGACTTGATAATTGTCGGAAGGAATAGACTGAAAGCATAGAGGGGTCCTAAAAAAAAAAAAAAAAAAAACTAGGTCAGAATGTTTCTCACATGATATTTTGATATACATATAGAAAGAATGAACACAAGAGAGCGAGAGAACAGAATAACGGGAAACGAACATCGACGCCCATGTAAATAAGCATGCCCAGATAAGTCTTTGGGTCGGTGAGACCTTGAATGACATAGTTAAAGTTGAACTTCTCGTGGTAGGCACTGTGCTGCTGGTCTGACCTCAGCCTGAAAAGAACGCGCTGGCGTTCTTCTTCGCTTAGGAAGTGCGCCTCTGCTGGGAAGTTTACACTAAAAAAAACCCGGTTCTCGTTTAGATATTGAACAGCTCCCATTTTTTTTTTTTTCTTTTGAATTCAAAACTCACCAAACGAAGTACGACAAGAGCCCAATGACGACGGTAGCTAGACCTTCGAGAATGAAGATCCACGCCCAGCCGGGTTTGCCACCGATACCGTCCATCTGCGAGATCGCAGCGGCAAGAAGACCACCGAAGGAACCGGCAACAGCGGCTGCAGAGAAGAAAATAGCCGCGCGGACACCGAGCTCGGTTCTCTTATACCAGCAGCTGAGGTAATAGTTGACACCAGGGAAGAGACCGGCCTCGAAGAACCCGAGGAACCAACGGCGTGACAAGTCCTCCGTAGTTCGAAACAAGACCCATGCAGGTCACTGATTTACACACCGTTAGTACACAATTTCTTCGCTTGAAGTTTAATTAATACATATAGAGACTTACTGCAAACGCCCCAGAAAAACATGGTAATGGCAAAGAAGATCCTCGGCTGGAATTTCTTCAAGAGGACGTTGCAAGCGGGTTCAAAGACGCTGTACGATACAAAGAAGACTGAAAGCGCAGCATTGTATTGGCCATTCGTGAGTTTCAAATCTGTGGGGGGGGAAAACAGTCAATATTCATGTTCTTAGCGGTATATATTGGGCACTAAATGAGACTTAGACTTAACTAACCTTTCGCTAATCCCTCTATTTTCGCATTACCAATCTGAAGAAATATGTCAGTAAGATGTTTTAATTTGCGCCAGCAACAGTAGAAGTGCCACAGGACAAGAAGTGAAAGGAGAACTTTGGCTCACATTCGTTCGGTCCAAGAACGAGGCTAGGTAAAGCAAACAGAGCCATGGAATTAATCTCATATCAAGTTTGCGCATAAGTGCTTTTTCCTGTAGTAGTAATTAATGAAGTTAGTGATGAACCGTTAACATGCGCTAAAATCGGCAGTTTCGTATATATTTACATACCAAAGCTGCGCGCTCTTCGTCGCTTTTTCCCTCATCAGGGTCTACTAAGTCGTGTAGCGATAGTGTTTCCGGAGAAGTGACTTCGCGTTGTCATGTTCTCGTTTCTCCAAGTCTGCTGATGTCATTTTTGCGGCTGCGTGTGGTTAACCACAACAAAAAAATTTGTATAGAAAATAGATCGCGATTTTATTTATCGGCGACTCGACCGCAACAGAAGGATACTTATTCAGGAGAGAACCTTGTAATATATATGCGAGTATAGCAAGTGTATAATGGGATGAGTAATTTTCGTTCGCCCCTTTGCTGACGGATTTTGCATGGAACAAGGAAGATATAGAACGATTGGAAGGGTCTGGGAGGTATAAGGAACGGAGACTGGGGCCCGTATTTAAAGTAAACCGGTTGAAAGACATCCAAGAGAGAAAAAGAATAAATGGATCGTCAATACATCCTTCTTTCTTTGTACGATACGGAGCACAACGCTACATTACACGCATACAGTTTTCGGTCAACCAGGCAAATGATCCGGCAAAGCTCGCTATAATACCCTGTATACACTAAGGTTGTATCACCGCTTAGAATTTACCAATTACACGAACACTCAACCCGAAAAAACAAAAGCAAAGAATCCATGAAATCGAAAAAAAAAAAGAGAAAAGAAAAGAAAAAGAAACGAGGGAAGAAAAGTACTCCGATGGCAATTGTTGGATGGAGTTCGATCCGGCATCACTATGGCTAATTGACCGGTCAACGGATTTGAAATCTCTTTGTATTCCCAGTTTCTTTCCCCACGCCGACCGTCCGGTTTTATTCCCCAGTTTTCCTTTCTTTCAAAAAGAGAGAGGCTTATTTTTTATTTCTTCTCTTTTTTATTTTTTAAACGCCCAGAATCTAAGCTTATAATTGGCGCAGAACCAATTTGCAGGTTTTTCCGATATTTACATTGATCTGATAAACCTAGACTACTACTGACTTAGGTACTAACTGGGCATGGCCATGTGCTTCGATTGGAGGGATAGTGGGGTTTAAGCGTGTCAGTTCACGAATGGATCCACACGGTCTGTTTTTCCAAGGTACAGTACATGGTACTCTCGCATATTGTTTCATGCTTTCATGCTGTATCTTGTTGGTAGGCAGCTACCTTTAAACCCTCCAAGCCTAAGGAATAGCTTATTCGGTTCCCGGCAGACATTCACGGAAATGCTTAGAAGATATTTCCTTGCAGTTCTTCCTTACAGGATCCGGATGAATGGAACTTCACGAACTAAACATGGGATGGTACCCAAAAACAAACTCTATCACATTGAAAATATTTTATGATTTAAGTAGATTTTTCGCGGGGTTTAAGTATGAATTAATAATGCTCCTCGGTTTGCTCTATAAAGATACCGAAAAGATGCATCGGAGGGATATACGTGCTTACTTAGTATCTAATTACCTCAAGAGTCGGCAGTCCCTAGGCACAAATGTTTCCAGAAAAAAAAAAAAAAAAAAAAAAAAACACCTGCAAAGACCAAGTGTCTGCTCTTAGAAGCGAAACAGCCTCTGCATTCATAGGGTATATCGGTATATGACCTTGGACTTTAGGTTATTGTTCGGAGACCCGAATGAAGACCCTGGGGATGGATTTGTCTTGGATATCTGAACCTTATGAATATAGGCTCTCATCTTGAGTACTCATATTTCTCACCCTTCTATTTTCTTAAAAAAAAGTCAAGATTGATCTTCTCGCCTCGTGATAACTAACATGAAGTGTCGAAATAATCATCTCATACCATAAAGATCCCAGTCCAGTGGCTAGGACTATGTGTGTTGTTCCTGAAGATCTTAACGAGCCTGCTAAGGATATGCTAAGGAAATGAAGGCTTCCGTGGCTTGCAGAATCGAAAAATAAGTCGGACCACCGAAAAGCTGTCACGATCTCACCGGTCGGGCCAGATTCTGGTGTTTTGGAAAGGGAAATTTATATTCTATATTTTAGAAAAAAAATGGACACCGGTAATTATACCGGGCACGGCGGCGAGAATTTCCCCTGGAACCATTCCCCCACCTTTTGCATGCATACCCCGTCTCACGCCTCGTGGCGCGCAAATATCCTAGCCGAAAGACTGTTGCTTCTCTACGGTATGATGCTCTATCGCTCCATCCAGGGCTCTTAACGTTTTTTCTAGGCGTTGAGGTTCAAAAGATTTTCTTTTGCTGTTTTTCGAGTATCGGGCGCCCCTCTCACCTCGGTAAGTGCTCAAAATGGCCACCACGCTAAAAACCCTGGCTCCATCGCACATATGATTCGTCAATAGTAGTAGAAGAGTGAGACAAGCGAAAAGCTGACGCCTGCTTATTAGCAATATCTTTTGGCATGTTTCTGCAGTCGAAAGAGTCTTCTTTGCCTCCTTTGGTTTTGACCTTGGCGATAATTTCGGCAGTTGGGCTTGCCGAAGTGTTGCCAACCCCGCATCTTGGCCAGGAGATTTTGGAGCGACGCCTTCCAATAGCTATCAATAATCAGAGTATTCGTGCTTCTTTTGACGCGAGGTCTATTTCCCTAACGGCGCGATAAACTCGCTATATATCGTGACCCATTTTGATCTTAAAAAAAAAAAAAATCCATCCCATCTTTGCGGATATGTAGCTGCAGGGACCCTTTCGACCGTCGCCTCTAAGGAACAGTTCTTTGGATTTAAAAGGCTTCTAGAAAATCCTTAATTTCGAGGGAAAGGAGCATTTAGCCTCATGGCTTCATCTCGCCGGCGGTACCGGCAATGTGCCGGCAGTATACTCTCCTACATGTCCTAATCAGGTATGCCTTTCTCCCGAATTAAACTAGATACGAGAAGCGCGATACCCATGCGTTTTCTTTTCGGGATCAAGGATCTTGAAGTTGTCTCTTTTGAGAGATTATTTGCCATATTTGCATTGCCTTGCACATACAGGATGCAGATGATCTCCCGCGATCACCACCACCCATGGTGTTAAGAGACAATATGTCTGGGAATATTTACTATATACACCCCAAGGACACGCAGACATAGGCTTTGGGGGCTGGACGAACCAGGTCCGGGGAGCGATCTTTGCCTTGCATGCACGAACAAGCCAAAGTCGAAGCTACTTATACATGGAACGCCTGCAACAACCTGGCGGGACTGATGACTTTCCGGGCCTGCGACATCTTGCATGGGTACCCCCATTATTTTTTGATACAATATAGAAGGAATAAGGAAATTTTAACCAGAGGAAGTCTTTAGAGGAACTTATTGACTAAATGGTCTTTTCTTCGTTATTTCATCGTTAGGTCGCTACTTATACATATGCGGAATCCCGGTGTCGAACAGATTAGCGAGTTCTCTCGAACTTTTATAGGTTTTTTTTTTGTAAGGAAAACTTAGTGGAAGATGGACAAAGGTAGGATGGCTTTTCGCTACGTAATCTAGCTCTAAGATTCTATACGATCATTAGGACGTAGGATTGACGCATTTCTTAGAGCCTTCTTGATCGAGTAAGCTTTTCTTGCGGTAGTTCGTTGACAGCAACTAGGAATCATTCTGTTTCCTTTGTCAAGTAGCTTTTCTGCACGACCTTGACTCCACTTCTAGCTCAAATGAAGGAGAGTACTTCAATAGATAGTTCCCATACAAGCAGACCACTACTGATCTTTTCTTTCGGTCATCTGCTATTATTATACACAGTGTAAGTTATGTAAAAATTTAACGACTCCTTGCTACAAGTTTTTATAACCCTACTTTGTCATACTTACACTAATTTATGAGATCTTCTCTGTTACTTTTGTTGAGGAAACTATCTTCGGGTCTAGAATTCTCAATTATAATGAAAAGAATTAAATGCAGGTCTGGTACTCGCGGAGATTATAGGAGTACTGGCCTTCGTTCGTCTTCCCTCTCGTAAGGTGATGAACGAACCCTTTCAACCTGTCAACAAACTTCGAGATAATCGGCGTTCAAGGTCAACGGTCTCTAATACCCAGGAACAGATAACATCCTTTGCCTAGTCTCGATACCCTTTGCAATTTAGGCGGATCTTAAAAGTAGCATAATCGGTCTTCAAAAGAATATCATATGACATGGATTGTCGAATATTACATTTCCGACTACGACGCTATATTATGTATTAACAACCTAGTTTCCTTGTGCTTGTGATGTTGGAATTTCACACGCCACCGCCTCCAAGCTCGTCCTACACTCAACTCATCCTGATATTCCTGAAAATTCCTTCTCCAATCCGCATCAAAGCTTTCCAGTAATCCTTTTTTCACCAAAAACACCATCTCAGATAGACCCGTGATGCCAGCAGCGGCCGACGCTGCAACCCAAAGCGTGAATAAATTGGTCAGTAGATTACCACCGAAAGCTCCTGCCCCCCACGGAACCGTAACGAGGTTTGTGTAATTTATTGCACCGGTTAAAGCCCCGAGAAAGCCAGAGTAAGCTTTCTTGACATCCCTTTGCACGAAGTTATCCTCAGAATGCTCGCTATCATCGTTATCTAAATCCCGCTGACTCGCATCCATAAATATGAATTCATTGAAAAGACCCACACTTGTATGCGCGCTTTCCAGAACCGCTGTCCTTCCATGACCCTTGAATCCTCCGCAGGCTGAAGGTAATGCGCTGAAGATTTGACGATCAAACTAGCTGTTGGGCCCAATGGCGGACTGAGCACAGACACCGGTAGTAGCTCCGGATATGAAGCTATAATGCGTTCTTCTTGAGTCGCGGAAGGACCGTGTCCCACGAGCGGGTGGCAAGAAATAAGAAGACTATTGCTGCTTTCATTTTCCTTTTGTAAAGAAGAATGCGGCAAATCATCCTCGATTTCCAATTCACATACTTGCAGTGGTACCAATCGATATTGTAATACGTCAAAATCCGGCAGACGAGTGGGTTCATATAGATAGAACTCGATATACTCTGAAAGATACTTCGGATTGTCCTTCTCTTTGCAAAGTCTACATATATAGCTAAAGCTTAGCTGTATATATGCTTTTTTAATTGATTCTTGCCCTCCGGTGTCGGAATACCACTGCCATAAGTTGACACTACCCCAATCGTTCCACGATGGGCATGATAAAGTCCCAAGCACCTGATGCGCGAGAACTACGCCTAGCGACTTCCGTCTGAAGAGCTTTGGCTTGTTTGGACATAATACCTCAATCGAACCCGTTCGGAAAGAGAGAGGGAGCTGCAGCGCAAGTTCAAATATGCCCGATACGGCCTCATCGAACGAAAACGAGAATTGCGAATCTTTCTGTTCCTCAACATCCTTTAAAAACCTTAAAAGGCAAGAAAAGTCTTTTGAGGCATCTGAATGAATCGTATACGCAATCGTATCCAGAATATCAACAAAACCTGCCGGGTTTTGCGGCCGCCGGTCTGGACTCTTCAGCAGGTCTGATAGGACAGACCATACTGATACCTCCTCCTCAGAGCTTTCGCTCAACCCAAGTGGTCGCTTGTGACCTGAGAGGGGTGGTTTGGGAGGTAGAATACCGCCGTCATGTACTATATTTATATACTCGAATAGACTAATATTGTTCAGCTGCAGTATTCCTGTCAGAGGAAGTTCGCAGGGCAGTGTATTTTGTGCCATTACTATTACAAGCGCGGGAGGTTAGAGCTAAAAAAAGTGCGTGCAGAAAATATAGAGCTAAAGTTCGGAGAATTTATCGGACGAAAACCCAATCATGGACAACTAACTCTTCGTAACTTTCTCTAACGGCCTCAGAGAGTGATCGCTATCGTTCCGGCGGTAGAAAAATCACAATGGAAAAGTTCTCCTTACTTACCGAAAATCTCGAGCTTCGGAAGCGGATAGCAGAGCTTGAAGGCCTAGTTGAAGAGCTCAAGAAGCCAGCTCCGCAAAGCCAGCGGAGGACTCACACGACAATGACGGCGCAAGCCCGAATACGAACGGGTTCGACTACAGCCTAGTAGATCCGAAGCTTGACCTAGACGAGTTCAAACGGTATGGAAGGCAGATGATACTACCGGAGATAGGGCTACAGGGTAACTTCCCTTCATGTCAAAGAGCTTCATATTTAACTTCTTTGACTTCGTAGAGCTGACCAAAAAGTATGAAAGGACAATTGCAGCTTAAACGGACCAAGGCTTTAATAATCGGTGCGGGTGGACTCGGATGTCCAGCATCAGCGTACTTGGCCGGTGCAGGCGTGGTGAGAAAATTTCCACTGCACACAGCTGATCCCTTGAAGATCCAAACTAAACATCATGGTTTCACTACAGGGACAATCGGTATTATCGACCATGACACTGTAGAGTTATCGAACCTCCACCGGCAAATACTTCACTCCACAGGCAGCATCGGCCTCTCGAAGACAGACTCCGCGATAAACCGTCTACGCGAAATCAATCCTACCGTCCAGTACATCGCGCACCGGGAGTCGCTCACGCCGCTGAACGCGTTGGACGTTATCGACAAGTACGACGTCATTTTTGACTGCACCGACTTGCCATCCACTCGCTACATCATTTCAGACGCATGCGTGCTGCTGTCAAAATCGCTAATCTCCGCTGCCGCACTGAGGGCCGATGGGCAATTGCTTGTGCTTAACAACCCACCTAATGAAGGGCCGTGTTACCGCTGCGTATTTCCGAGACCGCCACCTCCGGACATGGTATTAACGTGCGGCGAGGGTGGTGTATTGGGACCTGTTGTTGGAGTTATGGGCGTTCTGATGGCTGTCGAGGGTATCAAACTCATAGTGTCGAGAGCTCCACGGTTCATAGGCGGCGACCGGATACGCCTCATTTTCACCGGTCGCGACACGAAAAGATAAACTACTACTGAGGATGAAGCCGCACGGAAGGATGCAGCCTTAGCGAAGACGAGCCTCCGCCTAAAGGATTTCACTATGACGATCTATAGCGGGTTTAACGATACTCCCTTTAGACGGTGAGATTACTTGGTAAGAGAAGACATGCCCTGCATGTTCACGACAGCGAGGACGATCACGAAAGAAGCATTGAGGGAGGGCTTCTAGATTACGTTGCATTTTGCGGTGGGAAGCCGTCGAGTAAATTTACGCCGTTGTCTCCGGAGGACAGGATAGACGTTGAGGAATACAGCAAGATGCGCGAAGAGGGTAAACAGGTTGGTTGGTGGATGTTCGCGACAAGACACAGTACAATATCTGTGCTTTGGAAGGCGGAATAAGTATGAAGCTTCTACATTTTTGCCATTTATATTGATCCATGTAAAATCGTGCTAACTTAAATTGTGCAGACGTTCCGATAAGCACTATACTTACTCTTCCTAGCGGTACTGCTTCCTCAGAGGATGGGGAAATACTATCAACACCTACATGGCTTCCTGAAGACCCGAGCAACCAGTATACTTCATCTGTAGGCTTGGAAATGATTCTCAGATTGCTGTACAGAGATTGAAGCAGAGCGATTAGCAGAAGGGAGGATTGTCAAGGATATCAAAGGCGGCCTATGGGAGTGGGCGAGACTGGTAGATCAAGAGTTCCCGGTATATTGATTATATTGCGCTTCTTCAGGCTGCTTGTGATGACGATACGCTATCAATTTTTCATATACGCACTCGGCGTTACGGTGCTTCAGCTTTTGTTCAAGCTTTGATGCTTTGTAAGACAATAATGAGATAGTTAAATTGGTTTATTCGATTTCTAGTATTATCGTGAGTGAAACTAGCAACGGTAATCGGTCCCGACTAAATGGCGCAGAGTTTCCTCGTTAAACCCAGCGAGGTATACGAATCAGGTACGATCGATCATCGTACTCTTTATTCGTGATTTCACTGCCCTTCAACCCCTGCTTGCTAGTGCCTGTTCCTGCAGCTGGAGAATCGACGCTGGAAGGATTATTTACTCCTTGGTTTGTTGTCTTTTTTTTTCTGCCACGGAAGTTCAATGTTACCGCTCACTTCCGAAAAGTTAAATTTAAATTAAAAAAATTTCCGCCTTACTGGCCCTTTACACGGCCACGTTAATTAATTAATCAATTACCTCGCTGCCGACACACACACACACACACACGTTGACAATTGACGAGGACCGTCCTCCCTTTTTCTTTTTTTTCTTTTTTTCTTTTTTTTCTTTCTTTCTTTCTTTCTTTCTTTCTTCCTATTCCTCTGATTTCTTAAGCTTAAGATCCAAATGCCCGTTCTCTTCCTTTCAGTTTAATACCCTACCCTCTCTTATACGCTCGATGACAGTGAACGATTGCTCTCCTTGAGTATAATCCTCAAGCTCAATGGATCTTCAAGATATTTCGCAGACGCTGGTGCACGCTCGCGAACAGGTTGCCGTCCAATTCCAGAGGATACCTGGTTCCGCGATCGTCATCCGCTACATTAAGTCCTCATACCAGAACGACCCTTCCGCTCCGCCATTGAGCTTTTCCTCGTCCTCTTCGCTATTCGTACCTCCTAGCCCCAAGTACTCACCAAAAAATCCAATGTCAAGCTTACGGAAGAGGTATGTATTCAATATCCCCCTTTTTTTACCTTGGAATCACGCCACGAAGATCGTGATAAAACTGACTTTAAAATTTGTAGGAGGTAGACGAATTGGTCGAGGAATGGACGCCGGAGCCCCTCGTCTCGCCGCTGACGGACTTTGAACAAGAACAGATCGATAAAACGCCTGTAATCGTAGGGTAGGTGATTGTAGTTCTCATAATGACGAGCTAATTTTGTTCGCTTTCGGGCGCTAACGCATATTTAACAGACCTACCGGCCCGAAAGTCAAGCTCTCAACTGGAAAGACTGTCTCGAACTTCGCATCCTACAACTTTTTATAACTTTGCCGGATCTACTACTCTTGCAGACTCCGCTATCAGCACGCTCCGTACCTACGGTGTTGGCCCTTGCGGACCGCCGGGGTTCTACGGCACCAGGACGTCCATATGATCGTTGAAAAGGATATCGCAGACTTCTTGGGAACCCCGCATGCATCGTCTATGCGCAGGCATTCAGCACCATCAGCTCCGTCATTCCGGCGTTCGCCAAGAGAGCGATATCATCGTCGCGGACAAGAACTGCAACTACGCTATCCAGAAGGGTCTGCAAATTAGCAGGAGTACGATACGCTGGTACGAGCATGACGACATGGAGGACCTCGAGCGGGTGCTGAAAAAGGTCGAGAGGGAGATGAAGGGCAGGCAGCTTACGAGGCGCTTTTATCGTCACGGAAGGAATGTTCGAAGATGGTGGCGATATTTCGAGTTTACCCGAGATTGTACGTGTAATCCTACTTATTAACCAGCGATATTGAGTTTTACTAACATCCAAGGCAGGTCGCTCTTAAATTCAAGTACAAGTATCGCTTGGTTCTTGACGAATCACTTTCTGTTGGAATCCTAGGAGACACCGGTCGCGGCGCCACTGAATACCACAACGTCCCCGTCGAGAGTGTCGACATGCTCATCGGATCGCTCGCTACTACATTCGCTGCTGGTGGCGGCTTCTGCGCCGGCTCCAGCGAGATCATCGACCATCAACGCATTTCCGGTACCGCTTACGTGTTCTCCGCTGCCCTGCCTGCTATGCTTGCTACTACCGCCTCTGAAACCATCAAGCTCCTGCGCGAAGGTCCAGATAATCTCCTCACACCTTTGAGGGAGAACGTCAAGGCTTTCACGGCTGTGTTGGCGAAGAGCGATCTGATATCTGTGATTTCATTCTCACAAAACCCTGTCGTTACAATTACTCTGAACCTTAAGACACCGCCGGCTACCGTTGAGGAGAAGAAAGGCTGTTACAGATATTGTCGACGAGTGTCTGACAAACAGCGTATTGGTGTCGCGGATAAAGCGCATTCAGGCACCGCCGGGTATGGGTAACCAAGCGGCGTGGTTTGGATGGCATCCTACCATCGGTTTGAGGGCTTGCATTAGCACAGGATTAGCAGAAGGAATGCGAAAAGGCTGGCAACGTTATCAAGTCGGCAGTCACTAAAGTTGTCGGGAAGAGGAAGTAAGTTTTACGATTCGAAATGGGCCATTGCATCAGGTTTGATGAATATATTGCTTGTGATGGATACTTGCAGATACGGTATCAGACGCGAAGCGGTTTCAAACGGTTTTTCATTTGGAGATGTCATTAGCACGGAGTATAAGTAGATAGAATACTTAAGGCATGTAATCATAAATAATACCTAATATAAAGTCGCGATCAGACGTCTCCTTGCAAGAAAGAAGAACTGCTCGCTATATTAATCCTCAGTTGGTGTTTTTGCTCTTGGTAACATTAAACTTAAAGAATGAATCATTTGCGCGCTCGAAAGTTTGGTGACTCTTTGTAAGGCTGGAGCCTTTTGCTTTTCGGCTTTCAATAAATATTTCGCACCCACTCCAAACTACTATATTTGTCAACCGTCCGTATCAAGGAAAACCATTTCCATCTACTCTAAAACTTCTACAACACTACAACTGGATTTAACTCGGTTAATTTTGAGCATATAGCGACTGGTAGACATCAAGTACAGGAGTGTCTACCAAAATGTCCAAACAAGCTATCAAAGTCGTTATGGACGACCTGTTCGGCGTCGGGACAACTCAGTGCTATTCCGTAAATATCCCACGTCTCATTTCTAGTTATATCATACACCAGCCAAAGAAAAAAATAAATAAATAAATAAATCTCGCTAACCTCTAAAAACACGATAGACGCCTGCAATACAAAAGGAAGCTGGGGCGCCGGTATAGCTACAGCCTTCAAGCAACACGTACGTTTTCTGCTTCGATCACTGATTATCACTAGCCACAGATATTCGGAGCAACGATTTGGTGGCTAATTTTAATGAGCTTCTTTGGATCGTTTTATAGTATCCAAACGCCTACCAGATCTACAACCGCCACTGCATCACCTCCAACCCTCAAAGCTGTCGGTACCTGTCTCCTCATCCCTCCGCAGCTGGAGACGTACCTCGCAAGCACTACATAGCTTGCCTGTTTACTTCGAAGAATTACGGCAAGCGTAAGGATACGCCACAGCAGATCCTGGAGGCGACCGAAGAAGCGTTTGGGGATCTCATAGAGGACTACGCGGACCTTCGAGCAGCAGGGAAGGTTCCGGACGGCGGCCTCGTGGGCTGCAAGATCAACTCTGCGAGGTTTGCCGTGCCGTGGACGATACCGTATCGGTTTTGAAGGAGGTGATGCGAAAGAAGGTTCGAGGAGGATATCACGGTCTATACGATCGAGGAAGGGGAGAAAGGCGATGACAGCGGTGGTAGCGATAGCAGAGGTCGGTCATGAACGCCTTTACTTCTATTTTTGTTTGAGTTATTGGTCATGAGACCGGAATATCTTTGAGATTTGGGTGGCTATGTGTATTACATCTTTGTAGAAGTTTGAGTGGTGAATTTTGGTTTTATATGTCTCAATGCTCCTCTTTTTTCTTGGACTATTTACCTAGTTCTCTAATACAGTAATCCGGGAACAGCAATTTTGGTTTGCTCAGTCATGAGAAGAATATGTACTAATAATGCTCAATATTCCAATGCAAAAGATAGGTTAGTTCTGATATCAACCGCAGTGCAGAAAACGACCATGAGCAAGAAACTGATTCCGACACCGAACCTATAACATCTAAAATAAGTTCGGTGGTCCCTTCTAAGCGTCGTCGCTCTTCACATTCCGCTTCTTCGTCCACTTCTCAGCATTCGCAAACGTCTTCTCGTTCTCTTTCGCCTTCACCACAACTTCCTCCCGTTATCCAGAACGTTCTCATCTCCTATCGACTACAACAATCTCCCGTATAAGGCCCCGTAGTTGTCCCGCTGCTGAAGAGACCGTCGAAGTACGGGTGCATGGTTAGAGATGGCCCAATAGGAACTCCAGAGGTACGGACGAGAGGTTCGTCCTGATAGCGAAGAAGAGTTTCAGAGGAGCTTGCGCATGGAGGACAAGAAAAGCTCGAGAATAAGGACGGGCTGCCGAAAGTGACGTCAAGGAAGCTCCGGTCAATGAAGAAGAGGATGAGGAAGAAGATGAAGATGAAGACGATCTGGGCGAAGTCGAGCTGTTGTGGACCGTAGAAGGAGAAGAATTTATTTTTGATGCGGAACCCGTTCGGTGATGATGAGAAGGGCCTTCTAGCGTCTAAGCAAAACTCATGGGTGAATAAGAAATATTTTCGAAACATGAAGTTTTAGCAAGCAAATAATCAAGATACCAAAAAGAACAAACATAACGTTGTGACTTGATAGTAATTTCAATATTAAGGATGGTCTCCGTTCCATTTTCAAAAGTCTCCAGAGAACGCCGGTTGCTTGTAGTATGCTTTAAAAGAATAAATACCCTTGAAGCTTCAAGGTATCGCATTTTGCCACCGCCATTCTTTCTTGTATGAAACCTCGCAGGAAGCCTTGAGGACCGGCCGCAGCTCCGCCGGGGCCAGTAATACACCACCGCCCACTTTGACTTCAGCATCATTATACTACCATCTTTCATCTCTTCTTCTTTGCCATCGCGATACCGTTCGCCGCCCTGAAAACGCTTCCGTCCTGCAGCATAACGGCCATATTCGCCCGAACCGCTCCCGCTCGCTACGGAGCAGCTTCTCCGCCTCTTGTTCATCCCAGGTCTCGTACTCAGCGTTTCATCCTCTTCGCACCGCACCGCCGACCGCTACGTTGCCGCTCCTGCTCGTGCTGACTTTGATGGAAACATCCTCCAACAGCTTCCCTCATCTCCTCCATCTCGTTCATCCCACCAGTCGCCGCCGCCGACAATGACATCGACGGTAGCGCATCGGCGAGCGCAGTTAGCGATGCGGTAAGCGTCGTGTTTTCTTTCTTTTTCGTCGCACGCCGGTGGCGTTCCTGTTCTTGCTTATGCCCGACCTTACCTGCCGGAGCCGTAGTGGCGATGCGGCTTTTGAAGAAGGTCGATTTTCTTCGCGCTTTGCCGCTTCGTCGGCTGTGATAGGAAATTGAACGCATCGCTGCCGTCGGCGCCGTTTGCTGTAGCGGCGAAGGGTTGAACTGATTGTCGCCGGGTTCTGCGAATGCCTGGCCAGTTCTTCGAAGGTTGTGCGCTGAGGTTGAGACTTTGCGGCAGCTCGAGCCCGGATCGAGGCCCTCTTCCCAGATTTCGTTGTTGGAGCCTTGGTAGCGCTTCATTAGCAAAGAGCTGCAAGAAACTAGAAATGATTTGTGTAGGACTAGCGAATTCTTACCATTGTTAATTATACTGAGATGCGGGAGATTCGAGGAAATGAAAAAGTTCAAGTTGAGCTGCGGTTAAAAATTTATATTCCCAATGCCGACAAGAGCCAAAAAAAAAAAAAAAAGCGGCACTTTTTCAATCCGCTAAAATTTACCGCAGCGGAATGCTAGCAAGTACAAGAACTTTTTTAATCTCCAGGAGCAATAATACAAGAGATCAGTTTATTAAGCTTGATATTGTTATCATTCTTGATCCTATCCAATTACAAAACACTTGACATAGTATTGTACTTATATAGTATACCTATAGTGCGTGTACTATTTGTATATTGTGCATATAGCTTGTACACTAACCAAATACGTGTTACTTCATAAATTTAGTAGAATATAATAGTGGCGAGATATATAGAACAGTTTCCTGTTCTCATGTACAAATCTTTCCTTTTTTTTTTTTTTAAGCTTCCGCTTTCAACGCAATAGTAAATACATATAATGAACGTGCGATCCTTCCCTTGGCGAACCGTCGTCACCTTTTATAATTCTCTTTCTTTTTTACGAGTTGATATACCTACTAAAGGAGTATGACAAGAAACGTGGCGATAAAATAAATGTAACGAAGAGTGTGAAGTAAAATTAACTAGAATTGGATGATACGAAGTGGAAGAGAAATCCATAGCAGTGGGTTGAATACAGCTCGGTAAAATTAAGACGATATCTTTTTCTTATAATGGACAGCACGTTTTATAATGCGATTGATTATTTCGGAGGGCTGTAAGTCTGGAAATTTGGAGATATCAGGGTCAGTTTATATTGGGAGCAAACAAGAAGACAAATAGGACAGATGATGGCTGAAAGAAGAGGTATTCAAAGTACTTACGATTTCCTCGTCTTCATCGAAGACCATTTGTACCTCTTTACCCAGATGCTCAGGGCCATCATCATGCTGACGATGACAACAACCTTCATACCCATCTTTTCCTCTCGTCCATCTCCGGCTCGGCAGCCCAGTTCAGAAATTCGACAACGTCCTTGGCCATTCTGTGAGGTGTGGCCGGAGTCCATCCTCGTACTCGACAAGGCCGTCGTAGAGGACACGAGCCATTGCGATACCTATTAGGGGGAAAGGTCAATATGCCATTATTCACCACGGGTTTTGTGAAAACAATCCTAAATTAAAAAAAGAATATATGTTTTTAAATTTACCGGTTCCAGGGAAATAAGGGTTAAAGTTCAAGCCCTCCTGAACGACTGCACCCGCAGGTGGTTCCTCGGGATAACCGGTAAGCAGGGCAAAAATGTAATCGCAACCGCCGTGCCTTCCTTTAACGATCAAACTCAGATCCGGTGGCAGGGCACCCTGATTGGCAGCACGGGCAGCCTCATCGTTGTGGTAAGGTGAAGGGATGTAGTCGGAAAGCTTTCCGGGACGCTTCTCGATATCGCCTTGGTCGTTGGGTTCGTCGTCGTACTCGTTCTCCTCCGCCATGGCTTTGGCTTCATCGACGGTGTGGGTGACACCGACCAGCGAGCGCCATGGGACACGGCTCAGGAGTGGCATGCGGCGCAAACCTCCTTGTAGACCTGGAACCCACGGCGGAGACTAGTTAAAAGAAATGGGTGTTAACGACAGCCCTTCAATACTAAAAAATGAATTCACAAAAACTTAAGATTTTCGATAATTTGAATGTAATTACATACCCTGAGTGGTCGAAGGTGGTGAGCCAGCCTTGATGAGGCCATGGGTATTTAGGAGCGTGCAGTCTAGATAAAAGATTTGGGCTTCATTAGCTTAATTCAAAGTCCGATTTGTAGCTACCGTGCCCGACAAAAATGATTCCGAGTGTCGGCAAAGAGAAAATGTTCGTCGGTGTCCAAAGGGTATACATGCCCTTCCTCGGCCATCGTCATTGCGTGAACTTGGGGCCGTAGGCGTAAAAATACCAGCTTGCCGACCCTATGGCGACCGCTGTTGCTCCGATACCTGCAGCGGTAAGGTAAGCCGGCGGGCCCTCGGCTGCTCCAGCTCATTGGCGCCGGCGTTGGTCGTCGTTCTCTAAGCGAAAATCCAAAGTATTCCGTATTAGCCAAACTATAACAACAGTGCTCCAATGCCAATTGAAATGTTCTTCGTACTCTAATTGATTGGCGTAGAGGGGTGACGATCCGTTTCGAGGAAGTGCGGAGGCAGGCTCTTGATAACATCGTGAAAGCAAAATCGACCACTCGACAATGAACCAATTGTAATCTGAACTATAAACGTCGAACCAAAAAGCCTCTCTCCGAGGCCAGTTTCCCTCCCTTCAGGTTACTTTGAGAGGACCCGGCCCTTGATGATATGTATGGAGGGGTAATGGAGAGGAATTGTCAATGGTTGTTTGACCTGTTCTGTTTTATAGATAAATTTTTTCGGGTTCCTTTTTTTTTTTTTTTTTTATTATTATTATTATTATTATTATTATTATGAAGTAAATAATAATTCCCAGTTTTTCTGTTTGGTGGGTTTTCCGCGAGAGTTTTCAGATATTTGCTTTTTGGCAATAATTTATAGGATGTCAATTCCTTCACCTGATTGGCCTAGGAGTGAGTGGTTTCACCCAAAAAGAAAAATAACAGTCGATTACTAATTCCACGTGACATCGAAATCCTGTTAACCTCGAAAGTTTCACGACAGACATGCGGGAGCTTTCGGTTTTACGAAGAGCAATTATTTCTTATTTTCTTTTATTTTTGTATATTTTTCAGTAAGAAGTAAGCAGTTACGTGCAATGGTAATCAGTTTACCAATTGCCCCACTTTGGCGCCAACTTTTTATCTATCTCAAGAGAAATATATAAGGTCTTCAATGCTGGATACTTTTTAATACTACAAAAACAGAAGGCTTTTTAGAAATACTTTCAACAATAAGTTGGGATGATATTTTTGACTCTATAAGCGTTGTAATAAATTAGATGTAATGAACTGAAGGGAAATTGTGCCCATAACATTAACTCCTTGTCTTCCCTGTCCAATTAAACTGCAAGTTTCTCCCTCCTCTTCTTCACAGCTTCCGCCAATACCTCCAAGACCTTTTCAGTGTCTTCCCATCGATGCAGCTGTCTGTTATGCTTACACCGTATTTCAAAGCGCTCTTTCCCTCTGGGGCACTTTCTGGTTTCCTATTTTCAAAGAAGTTGGTAAGTATACTCAGATTATATAAATATTGTAGCTTTTCATCGGGGAACACAAAAGCTATATCTTGTGAATGCATACCTTCATTGATATTGCTTTCGATCATAACACCATAATACAAGTCTCGCCGTCGGCCAATTGATCGGCGATAGCTTGAGCAACCTTGGGCTGATTTCTGAAATTCTTCTCCGAGTTACCGTGGCTGCAATCAACCATCAGTTCGGCTGAGTATTTGCTTCGTCAATTTGTCCTTAGCGGCGGTAATACTCTTTGCATCGTAGTTCGGTCCCGTCTTTCCACCTCGCAGGATGACGAAACAATCTTCGTTCCCTGTGGTTCCAACTATTGCGACAACGCCAGGCTTTGTGACTGAAAGGAAGTGGTGTTCGCCTCTCGCTCTGCGCAAATTATTAGCTTCTGCGGCTTGCTCGTGGAATCAAGCGTGAGAAAGGATATAGGAAGACTTACGCTCCTATGGCGTCAATCGCAATTTCTAGGTTACCGTCCGTTCCGTTCTTGAAGCCAACAGGGAAACTAAGCCCGCTAGTAAGTTCCCTGTGGAGCTGGCTCTCGGTTGTCCTCGCACCGATAGCTCCAACGCTCAGCAGATCCGCGAGGAACTGCGGGCTAATCGTATCAAGCATTTCACTTGCTATAGGCATACCCATCTCGGTAAGCTTAACGAAAAGCTCCCGCGATACGCGCAATCC
Organism: Pezizomycotina sp. ARF18; assembly: GCA_002224055.1. NCBI lineage: Eukaryota > Fungi > Ascomycota > Pezizomycotina sp. ARF18. The sequence continues at coordinate 36,888 of AZLU01000201.1, forward strand.
TTTATTGATCTTGAAGAACCGTCGATTTCAGGATCATTGATCAGACCCTTCCAGCCAACTGTCGTGCGCGGCTTCTCCAGGTAGGCGCGCATAACGATCAGCAGCTCATGCTCGTGCTTCTCCTTTAATTTGACCAGACGAGTGCAGTACTCGAGCGCAGCTTCGGGGTCATGAATGGAACATGGGCCGACGACTACAAGTAGGCGCTTCTCAGGGTCACGGCCGTGAACTATCTCGACGGCCTCTTCGCGACCTTTTAGGACGGTCTCCTTCGATTTGTCTGACTAAGGATACGTCAAAAAAAAAATCTTAGTTACATCATCTTGATCTTAACAAGCTAAGCAAGGAAAACTCTTGAGCCACTTTTTTCGAGCCGTCCTTTTTATTTTTCATGCTCTTTAATACTACAGCCACTTACTTGGGAGATTTCATGCTGTAGCAGATCTGGAGGCGTCAAAGGTTGTCTGCAGTAAAGTCTTCGAGGTTAGGTAAATTTCTTGATCATCGTGCTATCCCTTACTCCTTAACCTCACTACATCCTTCTTATTTCGGTCTGATCTTGAGTGCTGTTTACCCCCGGAATTCATCGTTCGTTTCGGGTGGTGGAAGTAGCTTGTGAACTCACATCCTCTAACTTTGCGCCGAAAATCGATTAGCATTGTTTGACCCATTAGCTTAAGATGGAATAGTGGGTCATTATTGAAGGTTATAGATGGATCGCGCTTAATGGAAAAAGCGTCAAAAACTCTCTGCCCTTGTTGGGGGATTGTCTCCCTTTTTTAACTCTTTTGTGCCAATAAATACTTACTTCTCCAATCCTCGGAATGCTTCTTGTCGCCGACGTGTTTGTTGTCTATGTAGAACTGCAGAGATAGTATTATATGCCAGTTTAGCCGTCGTTGTCAAAATTTGTCAGTTGGATGCCTTTCAAGAGTCCGTTTAAGGAAGCTTGATAGCGTCTGAGATTCCACAGGGAAATTAAGGAAAAGAAAAAAAAAAGAAATCGTACGGTAGCCATTTTATTTGGGAAAACAATTGCTACTCAGTAGCAACGTTATGAGCGATATACTGGAGAATTGGTGCAAGCTTAAAGGAAGCAAAAACGATCTTGTACGATGTTGCGATTTGGAGAATTACGGAACAGAGTTGGGGGGAGCTTTGTTCTTTATATCGTTTGTCTACTTGTTCTATTCTGAGTTCTTGCGCGGAAGCTTTGGCAAAAGCAAAGGTGCATAAAATCTTTTTAAATGTGAGAAAAAAAAAACCTCTTTTTTTTTTTTTTTTTTCTCCCTATCAGCCTGTGCTACTCCCACCAACAAGCTTCTTATTTATTCTTATTTATTATTTTCTTTTTCCCTCCCCATTTTTTCGCCCCTCCTTTAAGGCTCCAGAACTTCAATTCCCTCGTCCCACCTTTTTCCCCATCTTAAACTTAACATCACTCGCACTTGCATATATTATTCTTAGAGTCGCTTCTCCGTGTATTTTGTTAATATATCTCTTTCTTGCTGCAATCGACCTTTCTCAATGTCTTCATAATGATAGCCATTTCATTGTGCTTCTTCGCGTTTAGACTGATTTGCAGCTCTCTCTCTCTCTCTCTCTCCCCCCCCCCCCATCTCTCCGTTCGGATGAAATGACCAATTATTGCTTGCTGCTTTTGTTTGCTAATTGCCCTCTTCTGCTTTGCTGCCGCTTTTGTTATTTCTTTTTCTCCAGGTTCTTCCTTGCTTTTTCTTCTCTTCTTCTCACATGCATGCGGCGCATAAGAAGAAACGCCCACCTAATGCACGCCCTGTCAAATACGGCGATATTAGCAATATCGTCCCATTCCAATTCATCTTTTCATTCAGGAATCAGGATTCAAACCCTCTTTCGATCCGGTCTCGGAGCTTCTTTTAAGCTGTCGCCGAACAAAGAAAACTTGGAGAAAGAAACGAGAGCTCTCCAAACTCCACAGAACAAATAATATAGCCTTTCTGTGATATATGGCAAGGAATATCGTGAGTCAGCCCTTTTTTTTTTAAAAAAAAAAAAAAGAAAGAAAGAAAAATACAAGGTCCCGGAGCTTGCTTTTGCATTTCGGTAAATAATATATCCTCTTCTTTCATCTATCGTCATCCTAAAAGTCGTTCGATTTAGCTCATGAATTTTAGTGTCGCGGAACGAGCTATATATGAGAGTTTAAAAAGATGAGCGAACACATGCAATACCGTCACCCTAAGGCGAAGATGTTTCAACCTCGCTCAAAAAGTGAGGGGTGAGTAGTGCTAGAGATTATGGGAGAAGATTCTTCGATCTACGGTCATAAAGTGTGAAGAAGCCCCTTTTCGATCTTGTGATAGGAGATTGCATGTTCTCGTACACACTTTTTTTTTACAAATGCAAGATGATGGTAGTGTATTTTGCATCACCTTGAATGTAGGAGTAGAATGCTTCAAGATGTCTACGAGCTTCGAAAATACAGCTTCCAAAACGTCTAATATCTTCCCATGTAAAGAATAGCCTTCCTATATATATAGATTCCTTATGGCCATGTCGACGATAATACCAAAATTATCAAAAAAAAAAAAAAAAAAAAAAAAAAAACCTGTCATAATCATTACTATACAACTAGTGAAGAATGATATCTCCCCCCCCCCCCGGTACTCTAGGACAAGGAAAATATACACAACTTTCAGCAATGTGCATGCTCCGCACGATCGTGCACCGCTGCGGCCACTTTTCTTTTCCCAACGAGCCAGACTTCGTAGACTACAGCCACAACCGCGAAAGGCTCCTCAACGCTTACCAAGGGGCCGATCTGGAGGGCGAGGGGAAGAGACCAGGCGCAGGCCAAATCACCACCGCGCAGACACGCCGTCAGCGGAGGGTACGCGCTCGGCCGCCTATCGCCTGATCACGCCCACTGGGATACACCCTGTGAGAACGTCGTTGTTGTGTATTACGGTAGCGACGAGCTGTGCGACGGGTGTAAAACTGTGGAGAAGTTAAGAAAGAAGGGACTACGAACGGGGAGCAGAACAGTCAAAGGCATAAAGTAAAAGAGAGTGGGCGAAGAAAGGAAGATGGTGTCCGCGCAAATTAAACGCGGACAAGCAATACGTAGGCGACAGGAAAGAAATAGCTATAGGGGAAATGAAGTTAAAGCTGACGGAAGCTTTCGTCACAACGAGCCGGCGTTACGGATAAGTGTAATGGGAAACAAGTTAGACCAGGAGAGCGTACCGAAGCGAAGAAGACGTGCAATGTAGTAAACAATGGTAAGCAAACAGAATCAAAGGGGACTGAAGGGGGAATGAGAAAGGTATCGGCAACCAAAGGGCAAAGGACCGCGGAGATGAAATGGAAAAACAAAGTACAGCTACCGGGGAAATGGAATATCGCCGCATCGTGAACCGACGGCACAGCAGCCTATCAAAACCAGTGGCACAGAGCCCAGGAGAAGGATAGCAAACCCGGGGAATGCGGGAGAGATGGATGTGGGTCAAAATGCGAGTATACAAATCAGAGAAGGGAAAAGGATAGTAGACCGAGGAAGGCGTTCCAATAAAGTAGAGGTGCTACGAAGCATACGAAAGATGCTGAGAGAGAGAGAGAGAGATCTTCTAGGAAAATCAAGCTAAAGAGAAGAAACTTAAGAGCTATTTCAATATCAGATCCGTTTAGTTCTATTTTATTCCCTTTAAAGCAATATATTTAACAGACTTCATTTCAGTGTCTCAGCTTTTTTAAAATAAACATATGCATCTTCCTTCAGCGTATGAGCAGAGAAATAGTTCATTACGAAAGACGTTACAAGAAAGGTTGACTGGATGGTTGGAATAAAATAAGAATCTCAATTTAAGAAGATAATAACGCTTATCAACGCTTTGGTGATATCTAATACTGTAATGTTTGTTATGCCTATGAGTCGACGAAGAATCCTTTTCTTTTTAAGGGAGCAAGAAGAAAATGAATGCTAAAAAAACAAAAAAAAAAAAAAACGATACAACAAGGGCTAAGGAAGAATAGAAAACGAATTGCTTTAACATGATGCTAATCACCCAAAGTTTATAAGTAGTATATAATAAAGCCCAAAGACTGAAAGCAAACTATAATCCCCGTGAAAAACCGTGCAAACTCGGGCTCATTGAATATTGCACAGACTTGCACGTCTCTGCACGGGAATATGGACCTCGCTACTTTCCTTCGGCTGCCCTCCGTCCATTGTCAATGGAGAGGTGCCGAGTATGTTTCCCCATCTTCTTATCATCCTCGTTACCGTCAAAATTACCTGCAAACTCCAAGAAATTGGCCAGAGAATAGCGCTTTCGATGTTTGACTCCCTAAGTCTCCGACGGTAGATCTCCGTTGCGTCCTGGAACAGATCGATCAGGCAACTTGCACTCCAAGCTTGAGTGGGAGACTACAGCGATTAAGTTAGCAGCAGTTTACAGCAAAATGAAGGAAAGCAGGGTCCAGTGAATTTCAATTACATACCGAATCAGGGCAGAATTCGCCGTTTTTATTCGTCAATTCCGTCAACCCAGCCCAAGGACTTCGCTTAATCTCTCTCTTACAGCCATCTAGTCGCCTATGAATTTGCTGGAACGTTTCGACTTTCTCAGCAGGAGTCTTTTAGCCATCAGGTCGAAATACAAAAATGCTCGGAGAAAGAAGCAGTGGGCCAGAGCCACTCGGGGCCCTGGTGGTAGTTTCGACCCTTCGAAGTGGTAAAGTCCGTTGAATCTTCAGCGTTGTTATAGTACGGACGGTAATTCAAATCCTTAGGACTGGCGTTTCACATTCATGTTAGCCTTCAGTTCTTTCTGTTTTCATTCTGATGGGTGAGTATATTAGATCACAACTTACTCCAAAGTAGCCATGCCTGTGGGGCCTCTCAAGACCTTGTCTGCGATTTTGATAGCTCCGAGAGCGTGTTCTGGATCGAAAAGATCAGGCGCAACAGTCATTGCTATCGGGAAGTTGGGCCTAAGGAAGCGTATAAATTAGCGTTCATAGCTCACCGTTCTGCCGGACGGCTTCAGTGAATTTACCTTAGCTGGTAGTCTTCGTGCGGTTTCCCGGATTTGTAGAGGTCCTTGTAAATACCCCTTCTGTTAAGGATCTTGGGATCAACATCGTAATCCTTGTCTTGAGCTTCCTCAGCCGGCACATAATAGCATCTTTCGAACGAGGACTTGATCTTTTCCGCCCAATCTTTGAACGAAATGTGCGATCCATCAGCCTTTTCGACCTCGTTCCACCTGAACTTGCCACGTAAGACTAGATCGTTAACCCAGCGCAAGGTGCTGTAAAGCATTCCAGTGATCTCGACGGCGGCGCCGTCTCGAGGGTTCCTAACTCAAAGTTCAGCATGCTATCACCAGAAAAATCCAAATGTTGGAAAGAATTAGACTACCTGGTACACCCTGCTACCCGCCTTTTCGCTCTCGCCCATCTTGTCCATCCAGGTGCCGCAGTTGAACTGCGAACCCCCAAAAATCATACCGTTTTCCCAGTCGACGCTGATATCAATCTGGAAGCCCTCCGGTTTCATCTGCGCATCTAAATTAGGCCCAGCATTGGCTTCCCTGAAGGACAACCCCTTCGCATGTCTCTGCAAAGCTTCAAATATGACCTCCTCGATCGTGGATTCCTTGCTATAAGCTCGGGATCATCATAGTCGAAATACGTATCGTCGAACGGTAGAAACCTTCGTTTCACCTTTTCCTTCAATATGTCGATGCCGTCAGGAACCATGTTGGTATAGTCCTGAATGTTCTGAAGGAAGAACCATATGGAGTCGCGCGCATTATACCGCGGAAGATACCACCACCGAGAAGGTTAGGAATCATTCCGTGCTTGAGAACAGATGCGAAGGCCTTTATGTGCTCCTTGGCATCGTTATACCTCCCAGTAGCCAGGAAAAGCCCACGGAGAGAGATGAAAATGTCACGGCCCCAGCAGCGCATGAAGTCACTAGAAAAATGCGGCAGCCCCGCTGCGAGCGAAGGATCGGATTTGTTGGATACAACGACAGTTTCTTCATATAACCGGTCATCTGAAGAGAAACCAAGGCAAGCTCTTTGAGGAATTCGTGTCCATTCTGAATATTCGGCGCCATCAAACCGATCGCCCGATCCACCGCAGCTGAATACGCCGTGCGAACTATGAGCGCAAAATACCTCGGAAGAAGGAATGCAGGGAGCTTTCGGATCTCGTCGAACCTTGGCTTTAGCCACTGAACTGGTCCGTCTAGTCGTGAATAACCTTGGTCTCGCAGCTTCTCCAGGCGGCTGACGGTGTAATCGAGAGCCCATTGACCTTCGCGGAGATGCTGACATATCGGGTGGCCGAGATCGTTGCGGTTGACGACATCACGCAGGACAGACCACCATCCCTGAAGCCCAGCATAGACGAGTGTACCGTGCCCTGGGATATTGTACGTCCGATCTCGCCATCGCTGAGTTCTCTCTCCTCGGGATCACATCGGTAAAGTACAAAATTGAGGTCAGCCAAGTCGAGCTTGCCGAATGCTTTGTCGGCATCATGTGTAACGAAATGGTCCAAATTTTCAGTGTCAACTCCTGGGACCCAGGTCTCCAAGAGGGCTATCGACCCAGGCGGGAACTTCTCAGTAGCGTCAGAATCGTAGTATTTCCGTCTTCTTTATTTCTACGTGGTCCAGCTCAATCACTTCAGCCGGTAGTCCGCGAAGGAACTCCTTGTCCTCCGCTACCTTCTCCTTACTTTCATCCGACCCGTCGACCGTCAAGCTGACACTGAGCATACTCTTTGCTTTGGTTCCAGTCAAGGTTACGGGTTTAAAATCGCTCCTCTTATTACCCGGAGTAAATGGAGTGAAGGCAGTGTGAGCGATGAGGAAATAGCCCTTGTGCGTCTTGGGGTGGACCCTGTGGACGGTAATGTATTCGCCTTCGTGGTGAACATGAGTTTCCTTAAATCCCTCACGGCCCATTTCCACATGGATGCGGTTCAGAATCGTTTTAATTTCCCCAATTCCAGGTGCTTTGGACTTGGGCTTATCTGTTGCGTAAAGGCGAGTCTCGTTCACTAAATCCAGGAGCTTCGGATAGATCTCATCGTAGCCTTTCACACTACCAACTGCGCAGGCACACATCGCCACTAAAGCACCGTTGGGCAGAGTATCTTCGGGAACCCTCTTTTGCGCGGGTGTCTCGTTGTCATGCGTACAGTCCATGAAAAGGGCATGTATGATAGACGCGTGACCTTTCTCACCGATTCTCCAGAGCCACTGGTGATGTGTTCCTGCTCGAAGCTGCCTATTGGCCGCCCACCGTGGCGATGCACCAGCCTCGATAGCTCCCCGGGGCCCCATGCTTGCATAGCTTCTCTGATCAGCGAATTCAAACCGAGACGCTGGACGAATACGTAGTCATTTTTTCACTGCCGGAGAAGAGTTCCGCCACGACGTACAGATCCTTCGAACCCTCCTCGCAGCGTCTAGGAGGTATTCAGCTACGTGAAGAGGCGTAGAGTGAGCGTTATCGATCCTAAAACCGTGGAAAACTTTCGCCATGAGTTCGGTATACTGCTTGATATAGTCCCACAACCAAGGGTTGTCCGCCGGCTTTGACCCGTAACGTAACTTGACGCAATCTCCCCAGACAATAACCTCGCGGCGAAGATACGCACGGCTGCTGGGGCCAGCAAAGTCTACCAGCGGATTCGCATTCCAGATCCACCCATTGTTTGCCACGGCCAGTTCGCCTTTGTCAAACTTTGCCGTACGCTTGTTCTGGGGTATCCGGGTGAAGTACGTTCCACCAGCGGACTACTCTCGCTGATGGGGCCACGCTTAGGCCCATGATTGTCAAGGCGCACATACTTGATCCTGTTGTAGAGCTGTTCAAGGATTTCTCCGGTTTCTTCGTCGAACTCCTTGTAAAAAGGCAAATTCACTTCGTCGAGGTATTTTTGGAGCTCTTTGCGCATTTTGCTTCGGCTACTTCCAACTCCTCATCCTCCTTGGGCGCCGGCCCAAACATGGCAACCAAAAACCCGGCCGATACCTCCGGGTCAATTTTCCGTCTGAAGCGTTCTCCAGTCTATTTCCGTTCAGCAGTCCTTCACGAGAGAGGAACAGGCCATGCTCTTGGAATGTAGCGCTCTTATCCACCTTTAATTCCTTGTATTTACCTGTTTTCCAAGCTTCAATTCCCGCTTCCATATCCTTCTCCGTATCTATAACGTAGAACTCCCAGAGCCGTATTGCGCCAATAACGTGCGTCTTGATGCCGTCCATCACTTGGAGAAGATCCTCTGTGCCCTTGAGGTTATTCGGGAAACCCAAATGTTCCATGTTCTTGCCGAAGGCGAGCAGAGCTGTATCGAGCTCGTATGCGCTCTGCAGCCATGGAGAGTTTACGATATTGTAACCAGCCTCGGGATGGTCCTGAAGCCAGCTCGCATTGTTGGCCGTATGGTTCCACACAACATCGGTGAGAGAAAGCAAATTGTAGTCTTTTTCCATCGTGTTGACAATCTTCACGACGTCATCGGTACTGCTGAAGACGTTGGGATCAAAGGTGAGCTGGGAATAGATACTGTAGGGCGAGTTCGACTCTCCACGATGCATCATCGGCGTGAAATGCACCATATTGTAGCCCTTCTTGCTGATACCGTCCATGTGGCCCCTCCACGAAGAGAGAGGGCCTAGCCATTTCGAAATGACAGAGTAGATGCTTAGCCCGTCCTGAGGAATATTTGTCGAGCCGTTAATAGTCAAGTTAGGCGATACGCAGATGTAGAATATTGGGGTCTTGGTTTGGGGAGCTTTCTCGTCGTCTTTCCCGTCGATCGTAGGTAAAGGTGCGTGGGTAGTGAAGAACGAAAAGGAGCCCGGACGGTCTATTGTGACATCTATGTAGATATCTTTTGTGAAATCCGGGCTCAATCTGATAACAACTCACCCATGGCCGCCCGGTTAGAATGGAAAGCTAAAAAAAAAAAAAAAAAAAAAAGGAAGACAAATATTCTGAGAGCTTAGGATGCGACTAGTAGATATATGCTTTGCTCGATACGTACTTGTATTCTTTGAAGTTATCCCGGTTGAACTCTTCGTTCTTGTTTGGAACGTTGACCCACAAGCTGCCTTTGCGGCAGATGGAGGATGCACCTTCCACAGCAAAACGGAGCACGTATGGCTCGCAAGGTGGCGGCAAGAGAATGTATGAGCCATTGATCATGGGCGTCCCAGAATCGTCCAGAGGAAGGAGGTAAACTTGCGGTGCCATTGTTGCTAGCTGTACAGTAGTAGTAGCAATGGGATATAAACGGAGCTTTCTTTCGAGAACAGTAAATGTTTCAAGCTAAGCTACAGCTCGAAATATGTTAATTGAGAGGAAAACCAAGCAGAAGAAGCTATATAGGATACTTCTTGAGCTGAAGCGATCTAAGGAAAGAGATAAAACAAAGAATTGAACACTTTTCGAAGGTATTTAATTGTGCGGAGAGGAGGATAGCAGCAGCTGGCGACTGCTTGGGTAAACGGGAATAAATTGTTGAGAGGGGCAAAGCTGCCCACCAGGTTTGGACCAAATAAAATAAAAAATAAAAAAACAGTAGTATATACAGCAGTGCTTTGCTTGCTTGCCTGTGCTTTTTGCTTGGTTTTTTTTTTTTTCCCTCCAATTTTTTTATTTGACTAATTTTTTTTTTTTTGTTTGTTTGTTAGCAGCTGTAGCCGGCGGGTACAAGGCGGATGCCGCCAAATACGTCACCGTAGGATGTACGAGTACGAATTACATACTTATATGGGAGAATAGAAGAAGAAATAGATAAGAGGAATCAGTAGCAAATAATGATGGATGCTACCTGGTAGGTAACGTGTGAATGCTGCAATTAAAAAATTCGCTCAATCTAGAGAATAAAATGCATAAAAAAAAGATATACCGACTTTACTTTTATCTCTTCTTAAATTACTACTTTTATTCTACCCCACTAGCTCCGCTTCCCGCCCGTTTCGCCCGTTTCGCCCTATTTGTAGATCCGCTATAGTGAGCAGCGTGACTTGCTGTTGTTACAGGTGCTTTCTTTTCTTTTCTTTTTTTTTTTTTTTTTTTTTTTAGGGGGGATTGGGGGAGGGGCAGTTCCTATACATAGAATAGAGCCTCTAGCTTGTTCGTCTTATCCTCCTCCTCGAAACGATGCAACATGACGACACCTCAAGCTACCTAGCTAATTAGTTAGCTACAAGTCCACACAAAAAGAATTAAGCATGCGTGGTCAAGTTACCGATATAGGGGCATATAGGTTTCCTTTGATTAATTATTGCGATATCGATTAGTATAAGTTACTACTATTAAGCAAGGTTCAACTATAGATCTATACAATAGCTGTGTAGTACGTAAGCGGCAGCATTGAGCCAGTATTATATAGTAAGTAGGAAAGCTCGATTACTATATCAACTGAAAATAAATAATGTTATATAGATGGAAGCAATAGGTCGTATTAACACTCGGAGCTGAAATGGAGTATTTATGAATGCTAGTAAGCTTTCAACAGAGAAGGACAAACATGCAAAAAGAACAAGGTAAAACTCATAAGCTCGCTTTTAGGGTACTATATGCGTCTAAATCTGTTGTAGTATATGCAAATATGTCGGTATTAATATTCAAGAAAAGAGAAAAAAAAAATCTTTTTTTAAGTCATGATATATATTTTCACATGAGACTGCTCCTCCCACCAATCTCGGTGCTGCTCTGGCCGCTAGGCATCTCACGCTACGGCCGACAATAAACTCGTTGTATATGCGACTTAGTCGCCTCCTCTCCTCAGGCGAAATACTCGCCTGGTCCCCGCAGTGATGCTTCGAGATGGTCCCACGTGATTATAACCTCGTCCTCACCTTCGCCTTCACCATCAGACTCAGCTGCTGAACCGTTGACTTTGCCGTCTGGCTGTTTCCCGCAGTTAGACTGGGCAGGGGATCCTGGACCCGCTGGCGCTGTCGAGGACGATTGTGCCGTACCATGCGGTTTTGAGGACGATGACAATCGCTCTGCTTTCTCTTGTTTGGTAAGGTGCTCGAGCTTGGCAACGATACCGGCCCTCTCGGAAAGCCACGCTCTTCTTGCAGCGTCTGATTGAACCGTTTCCTGTGCGCGCTCCTTCTGCGAATCCTTGCCGATAGTGAACGATACGAATTCGATTCGGTCCGCGGCGTTTGCGTTCGAAGCTTTGCCGCCTTTTCTACCCGCTGCATCCTCATTACGTTGGCTTTCTTGCCGCGCAATGACTTGGTGGATGGCATCGAGGTGAGCGTTGTAGAGCACGGCCTGAAGATCGGCACCGGAGTATCCTTCGGTCCTCTCCGCGAGTTCGTCGAGGTCTACAGAGCTAGAAACCTTGATTTTGACAGCCAATGCTCGCAGGATATCTGCTCTGTCCGCATGCGACGGCAAGTCGCAAAGCAAGCTCTTATCGAGACGGCCGGGACGCAGCAGCGCGGGATCGATAAGATCAGGTCGCGATGTCGCTGCGAGTACATATACACCGTCAAGTCCTTCGGCACCGTCCATCTGTGTCAACATCTGATTGACCACGCGGTCCGTGACGCCGGTGCTATCGTGCCCTCTCTTCGGCGCGATGAGTCAAACTCATCGAAAAAGAGTACACAAGGCTTCGCAGCGGAAGCACGCTCGAAAAGATCACGCACGGACTTTTCCGAGGCACCAATGTACTTGTTCAGAATCTCAGGACCTTTGACCGATATGAAATTCAAACCACATTCACCAGCAACCGCAGATGCAAGTAAAGTTTTTCCACAACCGGGATATCCGTAAAGCAACAGGCCAGATCGGAGACGAAGAGGGCAATTTGCAAAAATCGGCGCATATTTTGTTGGCCATTCCAGAGTTTCCAGCAGGATTTTGCGGGTTTCGATTAGGCCTAACAGTCATTAGCTTTATTCGCAAATATAAAAAATTAAAGGAATCTTACCTCCGATATCCTTCCATGATGCCCCGCTGGTCTGCAGCTTTACCCCTCTGAGACCCGCGGGAACAAATCCTTTCAGGGCACTATCAAAGTCTTTCCTTTCTAGGACCACTTCGCTATTGCCGTCTACTTGAGGACCCCCGACCATCCTGACGATTGACTCGTGTCGAGCTCTTTCAACCAAGAGTTGCAGATCGCCGGGCATGTACCCGTCCGTAGCGCCGGCGACATCCAACAAATCTAGCTTTTTCCCACGACGGCTTGCGAAGCTGCGGCAGCGCTCGTAGATGCTACCGGGTGACCTAGCTTTTGGGAGACGTCGGTTCTTCTACGTGAACACTATGGTCCGGCCGTAAACAGCTTGCTCGAGGATCTTCCGGCGACCGTCTTTGTTAGGAGCTTTAAGGCTAATGATCTCACGGAAAATGTGACCGCCAACTACGAGACTATTGACGCTCTCTTTTGCTTGGACTGTAGCAAGAACAACAACTTGATTACCTCCTTTTGTCGCGGCCTTCATCTCGCGCACACAGCGACCAAATGTCTCGCTATCCATCGGCTCCTAGTGGAGTCGACGTGTTCAACCTCGGCTGGTATCATACGATCTAGGTCGTCGAATATTACGCAGCACGGCCCAAGCCACGATGCCTCGGCGAATGTTCGGGATAGTGTCTCCTTGATCAGCTGTACTCGATCATCAGCCATTTTGGCGCAAGAAACCGGCAAAATATTGAAAAGATGATCCTTGCTCAGTTTGTGCGCAATGACGCTGAGCAACGAAGTCTTGCCAGAGCCTCGACCACCAGTAAGCAGGACAGAAGCGGAACGCGTCATTAACGTGGTAACGTCATCAATGATTTTGTCAACTCCGACAATATCGCTCGATGGAACGACGGGCAATTCAGAACCAGAGGAGAGTGAAGTATGCGGCCTAGGGACAGAAATCTCGGGCCCCAGCTCCAGGATATATTTCCTGTCACCGCCCAATATCCATCCGTGCTTAACGTCGGAATTGTTCGCTGGTTCGAAAAGCACGATTCCGCCGCCGTAGAGCGGAGAATCTGGTATTGGAGGGAGAATCATTCTATCTGTTAATGGGCCTGACAGGATATCTTCCCCCCATAGCGACTTCATGGAGAGAACCTCTTTGACCCGCCGCACGGCCAGATCGCTTTTCCAGTCCTTTCCTGCCCAACGCAGAGACAAAGGTTCTGTACCTGTAGCTGCGGGGATTGTACTAGCAGCATACGGCCGGATTATGACCTTGCTCATTGCTGTTTTCGCTAGCTGTTGGTGCGCGGCCTCAATCCTAATGACGCCGCCGATGATACCCTTGATGTCCAGGGCGTCCGCCAGCAAGGGCGAGATAGCGATGTGCTTGAGATCCGGTGCGTTCTCCAGCGGAGCAACCGAGCTATTATCTTCGTACCGGGATTTAAGTTCTCGTGAACATCGTTCGCTCCATTTGCGTTGGCGTCCGGGGCGCCCTGATCTGGATCCAATGGCGGTGCTAGGCCCGGTGGGCGAACCACAACCACGCTGACAAACGCACAACCTCGGAGAGATGGTATGGCCAGCACTTCCGGATCCAGGTACACACAAAATGCACCCTTTTGCTCCTCTGTTAGTTCAAAAATTTCGTGTGGTAAGCTAATGCCGCGGAAAAAGACGGGCCCTCCCCTCGTTCCGCTCCCATCATCCCTTCTTCTCCCTGCTTTTGCGGTCGAGGCTAGTGACTGGGCTTTGCCGCTGCGCTGATGATGTTGGCTGTTTCGTCTTTGTCGTGTCTTCGGCGCTACTATCACTTCGGCGTCCGGGAATATCTTTGCAAAGCCGTATGTCGATGCAGCGTCCTCTGGCTCGAGCCGGGTAATTCGCACGGAAGCTGTGGAAGTTGGGGAAAGGTATACGGTTAGGGGGTGGGCGAACGTCAACGCTCGATCTGAGACAAACATGTTAAGTTCAAGAAATGTCGCATGTAGTTCGATAACTATGTCGAGAGAAATTAGCAGCTATTCTAGCGCAGGAAGAACCATTAGAAGGGAACAGCGAAGATCAACGCTGCGCCTTTCCTCAAGACTTACTCTCCCAATCCGATGCCGTAAGAGGTTCAATGTGGATTGTGTGCGCGAGAGGAGGATCCACATGCAGTATAATGTTGACCTTACTGCCCTCTGTAAGTCCGACATTGCGAGCGAAAGCTGTATCAATCTCGACACATCCTTCCATAGCGTTTGGCGGGCGGTCGCGCCGGGAATGAATTCGGCGGCTGAGGAGGAGCTCTCTTGCTGGCCATGCCTGTCCAGCCTGCGAAAGCCTGTCGGGTGACCGTTGCCGGGCCAGTAATCGGCCCTGCTGATGGGGGCGCTTTGACGCGCCATGAGAGTTCGACTATTACATTTTGGGCTGCCTTGAGAGATGGATCACATGAGTTCTTCTGACGGTTTACTGATTTCCAGAGGTACAATCGAGACACAGAGAAAGAGAGAGGAAAACGTAAATCAAGCCGGCTGAGAAAAGCTCCTAGGAGTAAGATAGCAGCAGTAAACTTACGGTGTTAGAGTTGACAAGGACTGAGACGAGGCCTTGCGGGAGATGTGCTAGGCAGTTTTTCAGCGGCGAGAGAGCAACCGTCGCCGGTGTCTTAGTTGTGCCCTTTCTTTTGCGCGGCATTCGACATTTCTAAAAAAAAAAAACGATCTCTTTCAGTCAATAGGAGGACTAACGGAGATGGAGAGCTTGTGGAGGGGTCTAGCGATTATGAGGAGGATAAACGACGAAAAAAGCCCCCCCCCTATTTATAGGAAAATTATACATGTACCCAAAGCCGTCGGTCGCTCGGTAGGAGGGACTCGTGTTGTGTGCTCAAGTAGATACGATACCAGTGTGTATCCGGAGGTTCCTGTCCGACTCCTGGCCGAGGTTTAAAATAAAAAATTTAAAAATTATTCGGAGGTTTCCTCTTGCTTCACTAGAAAAAAAGAAAAGTGAGGAGGGAAGGGAAAGATCCGAAGCGCAAAAGCAATTTTATTTGGGACGCGTCTCTTTCAAATTTTTGGGCTTTGTCCAGTAATATTCGCGTCTTTGCTTTTTGGAGCGGCGTGCAATAGACAGCCGTATCGTAAGTAAGTAGCACGTCCTCTCTCTTTCTCTCTGCTTTTTGTTTTTCTTATTTTTCTTATTTTATTTTTTTTTTTTTTCCATTCCCGTCCTCCTCCTTGTGAATATCCTTTCTCCCAACCTCCTCTCTCTCCCCCCCCAAGTAACGATTTCCTTAACATACGAAAGCACGCATTGAATATAAATATATAAATATACCTACCAGATTTGTCGCGTCAGGTATCGACGACAAAATCCAGTCTTTTCGTCATTAATAGGAACGAAAGCAGGCCGACAGCTGGAAATCCTTGCTCTGCGATTTTAGAAAACCCGATCAAACTGCTCTAAACCGCGACGAATGATGGCAGCCCAACAACTACCCACTATCCGATTGGACATTGACTATGAGCGACAGCAAGGTAGGGTTACCGCTCTTTTGGGAGACCAATGGTAAACAGAAGGAGAAAAACGAACGGGGACTGACTACTCTACGCACAGCTGCTCTGGAATCGTTTTTGAAGGACTTCAAGACCATCGTTAGAGACCCGACAAGCGCCCTACAGAACCTCAACATTAACGATGATAACGACGATCAAGACGACCATGGGAGTAGAAACAGCGAACCTAAGGTCAAATACATGAGCATCCTCCAGAAGATCGCGAACAGAGAGATCGACTCCATCACAATAGACCTTGACGACCTTGATGATGTTCGTCACCGCACCCTCTATTGCCCATGCTTTCGTTTTCCTGTAAAAGATATCTCGAAGGCGCTAACTTGCAAGCTACACATAGTACGAGAAACTTTGAACGAGAACCTCAACCTTGTCGACTCAATCACGAAAAACGCAAACCATTACCTTGAAATTTTCAGCAGGGCCATTGACAAGGCGATGCCCGAGGAGACTATAGAGTCGACTACAGATCGGACGTCATCGACGTCATCCTAGATCAGAGGAGGAATCGTAATGCCGCGACTATGGAGGACAATAGCCAGGTCGAAGCTGGCACGGCAGAGCTGTTCCCACCTATGTTAACGAGGAGATACCGGGTGTATTTCAAGCCGCTTTCAGATCTGGACAGGGCAGGAAAGCCGCTGGCGGTGCGACACATAAAGGGAGAGCAGCTGGGCCACCTGATAACACTGCGGGGTATCGCCACGCGCGTGTCCGACGTCAAGCCAGCCATTACGGTTAATGCATACACATGCGACCGCTGCGGCTCTGAGATTTTCCAAGAGGTCAAGACGAAACAATTTACCCACTTCAGAACTGCCCGTCGGCGGACTGCAAGAAGAATGACGCGCGGGGCCAGCTTTACATGAGCACAAGAGCGAGCAAGTTTTTTGCCCTTCAGGAAGTTAAGATACAGGAAATGTCCGACCAGGTACCCGTCGGCCACATCCCCGCACGATAACCGTACATTGCCACGGCGCGCTCTGCCGGAGCATCAACCAGGAGACTTGGTAGATGTTGCCGGAATATTCCTGCCAACGCCGTACACTGGTTTCCGCGCTATAAGGGCAGGCCTTATTACCGATACGTACATGGAAGCCATGCACGTCACGCAGCACAAGAAGCACTACCACGAGAACACGCAGCTGGACCCAGACACGGAGGAGAGGATTCGCGAACTCCGTGAGGCTGGTTACCTCTACGATCACCTTGCCCAATCCATCGCTCCGAGATTTTCGGCCACTTGGATGTCAAGAAGGCGCTGCTCCTTCTTCTCATCGGAGGTGTCACCAAGGAGATCGGCGACGGCATGAGATTCGTGGAGATATCAATATTTGTCTGATGGGTGATCCTGGTGTGGCCAAATCTCAGCTTCTCAAATACATCTCCAAGATCGCCCCGCGCGGCGTATATACCACTGGTAGGGTTCTTCGGGCGTTGGTCTGACTGCGGCCGTCATGAGGGATCCAGTCACGGATGAGATGTCCTGGAAGCGGTGCTCTTGTTCTGGCCGATAATGGCATCTGTTGTATCGATGAATTTGACAAATGGACGACGCCGACAGAACCGCCATCCACGAAGTCATGGAACAGCAGACGATTTCCATCTCGAAGGCTGGAATTACCACTCCCTGAACGCTCGTACCTCTATCCTGGCGGCCGCAAATCCGCTCTACGGCAGGTACAACCCGAAGGTATCGCCGTTGAGAACATCAACCTCCCCGCGCTCTTCTCTCCCGTTTCGACGTCCTGTTCCTTATTCTCGACACTCCATCGCGCGAGTCGGACGAGCAGCTGGGTCGTCACGTCACGTTCGTGCACATGGAGAACCGCCATCCCGACATGGGCTTTGAGCCGCTCCCGCCGAGGATGATGCGACAGTACATCGCCAACGCCCGCGAGAAGAGACCGACAGTGCCGCGTGACGTTTCCGAATACCTCGTCGGCGCGTACGTCCGCATGAGGCAGGCCATGAAGCGTGATACGGAGAACCGTAGGCAGGTCACCCCTCGTACGCTTCTGGCCCTCGTGCGCTTCTCGCAAGCGCTAGCAAGGCTTCGTTTCGCAGACGAGGTCGTCATGGAGGACGTCGACGAGGCGCTGCGCCTCACTGAGGTGGCCATGGCTAGCTTGTACGAGAAGGACGCCGGAGACGTGGATACTACGATCAACAGTAGGATCTACCACATTATCCGCGCGCTGGCGTTCGGCGGTGGCAACCCCGCAGGAGAAGAACTCGACATGGGGTACGTCAGGAGAGGGTTCTCGCGAGAGGCTTTACCGACAACCAGCTTGCGGATGCAATCGAAACGTATCAGAACTTGGATGTGAGTTGCAATATAACTTAACCCCAAAGATGAAATATACTACGAATTTGGCTAACACAATGTCTTTACGTAGGTCTGGCAAACAAGTGGCGATGGAACGAAGCTCGTCTTCATTGATGTTGGAGATGATGAAGGCATGGATATGGATGGTATGGACGAGGATTGAGTTAAACTTGACATATAAAATCTAAATATATACATACATATGGCAGCGGGCGTGTGATTTTAACAAATTTTTTTTTTTTTTTTTTTTTTTTTAGTAAAGGCTATAATTGGAATTGATGAACAGCTAGCTAATCCAGTACCATAATTCCGCTATTCGAGTTTTCATTGTTGATGTTTTTTTCTAACATGCATATTATTTATTGACTTTTTTATGAATATCTTCAACCGGTTTCTCGTGTTTTGTTTTTTTTCTTTTTTCTCTTCTGCCTCAAGTGTAACATAGCTAGGACTAAGTATTGACAATAAGTGATGTCTTTGATGTTTATAAATTAGTGCCGTGGGATGGAACAATAACTACAGAGGGCAGGCTGTAGCAGACCCGAAGACTAGCGTGGGTTTTTTGCTAGTGATCGGAGCAGGGGCAACCGGAATCTACTGTAGATCTCCCAATGAACCAATAAACTTATTGACTCCCACAACGTCTTCAAGAAACCAACGTAAACTTCAATATAATTTAGGAATCAAGCGGTTGCCCTGCTAGAATTTTTTTTTGCTTATTATTAAAAACAAGTAAAAAAAAAACATCATCTTCCGATTAGTCAGAAAAAACACGCTAGTATATATATAGTCTTCGGGGTTTGCTACCTCTCTGGAGTCTGTGCAACAAATGTTTGTAGATCAATTATATACCTAAGTATTTACGAACGTGCTGGCCATGAGATAGCGAGGTGGATGTAGAATCATGACAACAGCCGTGGTTTCAACTTCCCGGCACTTCTTTTCAATGAGCAAATCTCGTGTTGTACTCGTAAAAAAAAAAATTTTTTTCAATTGATCGATCGGTCGTTTGAATTCGCTCCCTACTCCATTACTTCAGACTTGATTTGCTATCGGATTATCTAGCGGCGACAAATTGCTGTACGACGTAGGAATTAGAATGATTGCGACTTGAACTGATAAATATTCTTTGACGATGTCGATGGCATATATTCCATGACCTGTTTCTTTCTTCTTTCTTCCTTCCTTCCTTTCTTTCTTTCTTTCTTTCTTTCTTTCTTTTTTTTTTTTTTTTTAACCCAGCAAACTTAAGTAGTTGGTAAAAAAAACCCTCTCCTTATAGCGAAGCGAATTCCAGGTCATGAAATCCAGAATCTGCAACGGAGTTATAGGGCTCCAAGTCAATTTCCGTTCCCCTTTTTCTATTAGTCAACTTTTCCTATTCTTTACCATCCAGCTCCGTCAGAAAACTCCCACACACCTATACAACGCCAGCAAAGATCGTCCAAAATTCCACTGATGGCCATTGCAAGTGCCGAAGTTTCAAGGCTCGAGCAGGGAGCGGATGCATGAATCATTGGGTCGTCGTCGCCTACGGTGAGAGAGGGGCCGTTTTGTAGCTAGTGGCATTTTCTCAGACGAGAGACCTATATAAGCGGCATCGTGCCGCCCACCTCCCACATCCATCTTCGATCTCAATTCTGAGAATTACAAGCGTGTCTTGTGAAAAGGGTACTATTCCTTGAACCCGTAGCCAGAACAATTTTTTCGACCAATGTCCGCAAGGCGCTGTAGTACGGCGAAAATGTCGCCTCGCACATCGATATCCTCCCGTCCCGTCACCAGAGCATCAACCGCGGCCTGAACCGTCTACGACTACCCGAAAACCATAAAGTACCTGGCATATGGATCAAACCTGTGCGCCAAAACGTATGTCGCTGTAGGAAATTGTTTTTCTTCTCTTCTCCTGTTTATACGTTATTAAAATTCATTTCCGAGCACTTTGGTTAACGAATTGTCTTTTGCTTCTTTCTCGCCCACAGCTTCCTCGGCCGTCGCGGCATAAGGCCGCTCGCGCAGATTAACGTGATCGCACCTGACCTCCGCCTTGTCTTCGACCTTCCCGGAATTCCGTACTGGGAGCCCCGATTCGCAAACGTGCAGTGGCGCAAGCGTAACCCCGATGAACTGGAAGAAGATGGCGAATCTTACGTCCGGCAGTACATCGCCGATCCGTCCTCGTTTTCCTCCCTTCTCCCTGCCGACGATGATGAAAAAAACCATACGGTTAAGGGTTTACACGATAGACCCCTGATCGGCGTCGTCTACGAAGTAACGCCGGAGGATTACTACCACATAATTGCCACAGAAGGCGGCTACGACCAGGTTTCTGTCCGCTGCTACGCGCTCCCCGCCCCGCCGGTGAGGAAGAAAACGTTTCGAGTTCGACGACGACGAACGAAACGACCTTCGACGCCATGACGCTCTTGGCGCCCACCCGGATAACGCGGCCGGATCACTTCGGCCAGGCTTCCGCGCGCTACCTTGGTCTTATAACGACCGGCGCGGGCGAGCACTCGCTTCCCGAATCGTATCGGGAATACCTCGCCTCCTTGCAGCCCTACGAAAAGACGAGAGGCGGCAGGTCATCGGCGGTTCCTCTTCGCGGCAGCGTGGGGCCCGTGTTCATGACCATGTTAGGGTTGAGGAGGCTGTTTTCGGGTAAGGACGGAAAGGCGCCAGATTGGATCTTGAGGTATATGAATATCGTCATGAGGAGCGCTTGGTGGAGTTACGATGGGGCCTGGAGGCCTGTTTGGGGTAATGGGGAGGAGACGCATAAAAGAAAGATGAGAACAATAATAATAATAATAAGGAAATGAATAGGAAAGAAGGAGAAAAACAGACTTTGATCAATAGAGATGAGAAGGGATATGGTAGTGCCTCCGCCGTTTAGATATCAAAGTGGTTTGCGTGACTTTAGGGACAATTGCGTGACACCTTTGCGGGTGCAAGCTCAGCAAGACGGTTTAACGAGAAAATTTAAAGACAAGCAAAAGGAAGGGCTCAGTACTAATAATTTTTCAGATGATTTGTACTATACGTAATTCTTTCAGGATGTAAATGTTTTCATTAAATTGTTATTAAATTGTATCAGTTTTAAGCACTGCGTCGAAGCGGTAGTGTTCTCTCTCTTCTTGACGACTAGCTACAGGCTTCATTCTGCCCCGGGAAGAACGGAATAAACGGAAATATTAAAGTCAACAATTATGAAATAATTGGAAACAGCGTAGGTATATGCATTTATACAAGATCAATCCCCAAGAAAAGAAACAGAAAAAACCAACAGTAAATACAAAAGACACCGTCTATGCTAGGAAACAAAAACAAGAAAGAAAAGAGTATATCACGAAAAAGCACAACTAATTTTCCAATACTTTTTTTACGTTTAATTTAAATGTGCATTGTGACTTCGTCGACCTTGTGGATAAGGTTAGGGATGTTCTTCACATCTTCAGTACCCTCAAGGATCTTGTAGACGGCAGTGAAGAGAGGGAATTCCTTCTCCAGTCCTCGTTTCTTTAGAAATTCGTTGACCTCATACGCAGTGCTGTTTCCCTGCAGCCTTTGCCCATTAAGAACTTCCTTCTCGATCTCTTCGATAGGCTTACCCAATTCAACGGACAGCTTGGCGCATTTGTGATTTCTACCACCGCGCAACTGGTGATCAAATCGGCAACACCAGCGCTCTCTTCCGTGAACGTGGAAGCTTTACAACTGTCAAAGAACATGAGACCGAACTTGCGCATCTCGAGAAGGCCTACACGCATGATAGCAGACTTGGCGTTGTTACCCCAGCCCATACCGTCAACGAAACCAGCGGCGAGCGCGACAACGTTCTTTAAAGCTCCACCGAGGGAGACACCGACGACGTCGTCAACCATGTGGACGTGGAAGTAGGGGCGGTGGAAGAGCGACTTCCAGAGCTTGTGGTTGATGGATGAAGGTCCTCAGGGCAGTCTTTGGCGAGCTCGGCGGGCGGGGCATACGCAATGGTAGTCTCGCAGAATTTCTCCTCGCGACTTCGCTCGCAATGTTGGCTCCGGAAAGGGCGCCACAGTAGGTACCCAGGCGGCGGCCGATTACGTCAGAAAACAGCGAAACACCTTCGCCGCTGACTTCAACACCCTTAATACAGGAGATGGCCCTGGCGTATGGAGAATCTTCCCCTCAAGCTGGTTGCAGACATTATTGATAAACTGGTGAGGAACGTTAAAGATGATTAGGGTAGCTTCGGCGACGGTGGAAGGAGCGACGGATCGGCAACGATATTGTGCGGGAGAGCGATCCCGGGAAGGTATTTGACGTTCTCGTGAAGGGTGTTGATGAGGGTCGTGAGCTTGACGGGTTCGGCATGCTTGCTTGCGTCGTAGGCTTTATGCGTCGAGGGCAGCTGGAACATTTCTTCGTAGACCCACATGCGCACTTCCGATTCGAACAGGTTCGAATTCTCGGTGGTGTTCTCAGCGAGGATCTACATATTGCGGAACCCCTAAGAAGTCAATAAGGCATTAGCAAGGGCTCATTGGCTAGTGTTTCCTATATATTTTATACATATAAACAGCTATTAGGAATCCGTACCAGTTACCAGAACCGATAATAGCAACCTTGTGCTTTCTGGAGTAAGTTTGAGTTCCGTTTCCGTTGCCGCTCATTTTGTTTATTGCTGACGGTGATAGCGATGATGTAATGGGACTAGGCGTGGACATAGAATGTAGACGGAGGTGATTCGATATTCTTGACAATCGAGCGGCTGCAACAACGTTCGAAGCTGAAGGGGGCATAATGAGCCTTTATATTATACCAAAGAGAAGTGACGATAAAAGAAAAGAACAATATCTTATGAACTAAAAAAAAAGAGAAAAATTCCTTATTTTCAAATTAAAACAATTCAAAAGAAAAATAAGAATAAGGAACAAAAACCAAAGTACAGAGAAAGGAAGATGAGGTTTAAGAAATATACCTGCGGAGACTTTAGTGTATTTAGTTTATTTCCTTTACTGGCGCTTTCCTAGTGGCGTAAATTCACTAAGCACTCCAGAGTCCAAAAGCGTCGATAGGTCTGGATTTCTCGTCTTGAGGGTATATATATTTATGAAATTATTATTGCTAATTCTTAACGGAGTTATCGTGTTCTTTTATTTGCTGCGATAATCCTGGCAGTTGAAGTTGGTTGAGGATTGTTGAGGGTGAAGAAAGTTTGGTTGGGTGGAAGAACGTAGAGTATAAAAAGTTAAGAAAGAGTGACATATATATATACAGACGACTTCAAACGCTAATAAATTGTTCCTTTAAGAGAGCTCTGAAGCGAGACATGAAACTACTTATATATATATATACTTTTTTTTTTTTTTTTTTTTTACCTTTTCTCCTTCTGCAATCGATTTTTACACTGATATCGATCCAATTGGAGGACATGCAATGTGTACAGTCCTTCCACCATCATTATTGTCTCATTGGGTGATGCAAATGCACCGGGGGAGCTTTGCCTTCGATGCAATTGTTTTCCAAGCTTCAGATCCCCCAATTCTAGGCACAGATGCCTCGTCGGAAAAGTCTGGGTCTGAAGACAAGGGGGGGCTTTAAAGTTCCCTTGGATCTCGGATCGTTTTCTCCCCATTCCTCTGGCCTCCCAAAAATGCCTTTTCTTTTCATTTTTTTTTAAAAACACTCTTTTCCAAATAATCTTGGACAAGCATTCTTTACATGGGGCCACAAGTCGGGACCGACGTATGGTAGCGCACGTTTCTCTCCTGACCATTCCTCCCTGATTACTTACTTGTTGACGGTAAGCTCGTGAAAAGGCTCTCTACAATTCCTTCAATCTAGGGTGCCTTTTCTTTCGTATTGTCTCAAAACCATTTGAGAAAGATTATTTCCCATCTTCCTAATCCATTTAATCTCATGCGCCGGAGACTATATAGGCATATGTATACTTTCTCAGTGTCTGTTTTTTGTGAAAAGCTTCTCATTTGCAACCTGTCAGTGAATTTATTGGAAGCTCAAGCCGACGTAAGGATAACTAGGAAGGACCCTGAATATCTAGACAAAAAAAAAAATTTTTTTTTTTTATTTATTTATTATTTTTATTGCTCGGTCTCCGGCGGATCCTGCTTATCTTTATCGCGTGCTCATTAATCTTATCTTTGCTTTTTTTTTTCTTTTTTTGGTGGATCAATCCTTAGCATTCGAGCAGCGAGCTTCGAGATTTTCATGTGAACGTGGTTGACAAGAAGGAGATTCGGAGGATATATACTTCCGTCGCTAGAAGAAATAGTAGATGAGACGTACCGATACTCCCGTCTGGTCTTTTTGTAATCCGAATGCAAGTCTTTTGGAGATACCGAAGAATATCCTGATCTAATACTCGGAAGGGAACATTCCAACGTCGTTATAATTAAATCACTAGTAATGGTCCAATTCTCATGATATCATCTCCGCCGGCGGTAATCTTTCCTTCCTTTCTTTCGCAGAGGGAGCGTCCAATACCACCCACAGACAGTCCAATTGAAAAGCCCCAGTTTATACTGCTTTCAGGTGTCGTGTGCATCAGACACGGCAAAGTGATCTGCATGGCCGAACGCCACAGCTATGCAAGAAGTAACACACATGCCAGAAAAGAAAGCAAAAACTTGAGCTTAGTATCACACAAATATTTCTGCGGTCTATATCGTGAATTTGCAATTCCTCCTGCCAAAATAAGGCCTCTTCTCCAGTGGAGACGTTTTAGGATGCGGGCATGATCGTAGCGAGCATTTTCTGCCAAGTTTAAAGCGAAAGAATATGGAGATCACCGGGATGGAATCTTGCTTTGCCGACTATTCATCGTGGTGTCTCTCCTCGTGGTGCACGGTTGTCGATTCGCTTGTTTGGCTATTTCTGACGGGGGTTCCCGGAGCCACTAATTCAGTGCTGTATTGGGTCCCTTCCTTTGCTTCCTTCAAGCGGGAGCTTAAAGCTTAGATCGGGGGCGACACATCCAGCTAGCTGCACAACGAAGAAGTCTATCGCAGTAAATGCAAGCATCTCAAATGGCAGGATGGTCTTACTATCTTGTTATAAACGCGGCGCCAATAGTACAGTCTATACTCAACAGCTCTTTCAGTATTTATTCAAGGGAAGAATCCTACTCGAAAGTGAAGGTTTGACCAAAAGAAACGAAAAAATGGTACTGTCGAGATTTATATCTCCACCAAGTGAATATACTTGCGAGCTCTGAAGCCGTCAATTTGGCCTAGTAACGCTGTTGGATTCGTGAAACAGAAAGAGAAAGATGGTTCTATTTAAGTTTTTCGTAAATCGTGAAGTTCATTTTTTTTTTCAATTACCTTGAATTCTTTAGTGAATTGGAGCTAGCAAGTCGTTTATAGCAGCGCTGTGCAGTTTAGTTCTTTTTAGTGGGTCGTGAGGCTTAAAAAGACAACTTGATATGAGGCGGTATAAAGAGATTTTTTTACACTCAGTCAGTGTTTTTTTTTTTTAAGCCCTTCGTCTACTCAGCCGATGACGAAGAATACTTGATTGACGTCTGTTCTAGTCTTCAATAAAACACCACCCCCACGCGAGCTCACTTTATCTTCGTCCATTCTTCTTTATTTTGCTTTCCTAGGCCCAGGACAACTTATCACCCCAATTGAAGAAGAAGACGCGCGATGTCTCAACTGAAACGATCACGAGAGGAAGCAGAGTCACTTGACGGTCCAAACAAGAGGGCCGCTTCAGCGCCAGCAGAGGACGACGATGGTATTCCTTTTGTCTCCCACAGCACTCAATGGGTTCACGTAACCTATGGACCGGGCCCCTCTTTCATCTGCCGATATCGCTGACCTGCAATGGATTGAATAGACAGCTCATCCGAAGACGATGTCGGCCCTGCCCTACCCACGGCTGCCACGGCGACAAAGAAAACGCGGCGGTTGCCACACGAGAAGCTGTACCTTTCCAACATCCCGAGCCAATCAAAGTACTACCGATCTCTGATGCATCGCGACAATCTCTGCTCCGCCATCTGGACACCAGCTACCGACTTTCTCATCACTTCCTCCGTGGATGGCGTTGTAAAGTTTTGGAAGAAGCAAGCAGTCGGGGTTGAGTTTGTCAAGATGTTCAGGCTCACGCCGGCGAGATTGTAGACGTTTCTGCCAGCGCAAACGGGAGAAGCTTCGCGACGTGCGGTACGGACAAGACGGTGAAGATCTTCGATGTTGTGACTTTCGGTAAGTTGGAACTCTCCCCAGCTGCAGCAAACCATGCTAATACTTTTTCTTCAAAAGACTTAACATCCGTACTGGAACTAAACTATAACCCCTGCTGCCATATGTTGGGTGTATAGAAAGGGCGCCTCGCTACCTATACTAGCTGTTTCTGACGATCAAAACACAATATATATCTATGATGGCCGGGGAGAGAACAGCGAACCTATACACAAGCTACCGTCACTACACCGTGCGCCGGTAACGCTCATGGCGTACAACAACGACTTTGACTGCGTTATTTCCGTCGACAATGGAGGCATGATAGAGTACTGGCGGCCGAGCGGGGACTACGACAAGCCGAAGGAAGTCTTCGAATTCAAAAGCAGCACGAATCTCTTTGAGTTCAAAAAGGCGAAGTCTATCCCGGTCTCCCTGGAAATATCACCGACATGTACGAAGTTCGCGACGATCTCGTTCCCTGACCGGCAAATTCGGGTGTTCGACTTTGCGAGCGGCAAGCTGCTGCGGACGTACGATGAGTCATTAGATACCATCACGGCCATGCAGCAAGCAGGGACAGCTCTGCAGAAGCTTGAAGCTGTCGATTTCGGTCGCCGCATGGCTGTTGAGCGCGAGATAGAATCGCAGTCATCACGCAACCGTCCGAACGTCATCTTCGACGAGAGCGGGCACTTCATACTCTATGGCTCACTGCTGGGTATCAAGGTCGTCACACATATACCAACAGAGTTGTGCGGCTGCTCGCAAAAGACGAGCAAGGAATGGGCCGACCTGTTTGCCTTTCGATGTACCAGGGTGCTCCGAAAAAGAAAAACGTGGTGACGGTCGACATGGCTGCATCATCAAATCCCTTATTGCAAGAGGCTGAACAACGGGACCCAATTCTTGTGTCGACGGCGAATAAGAAGGGCCGGTTTTATATGTTCAATTCTGACGAAGAGTAAGTGAAGTTGCCGCCAAAATATGATTATACTTCGAAGCTAACCACAATCCCTACTGCAGGTTTCGAAATCGGAGCGCGACATATACAACGAGAAGCCGATCCGCGATCCAACGAATTCAAAAGCCCTGGAGACCAAGCCGAAGGAATCGGGCAGTTCTGCCATTATACATACGACTCTCGGAGATATCCAAATACGCTTGTATCCGGATGCCGCCCCCAAGGCCGTAGAAAATTTCGTAACGCACGCGAAGAATGGCTACTACAATGGCATTATATTTCACCGTGTTATCCCGAAATTCATGATACAGTAGGTCAAATATTTCCTAAAATTAGATCCATGTATATTATCTATAACTAAAGCAATTTGTTATCTAGACTGGCGATCCACTCGGTGACGGTACGGGTGGTGAGAGTATTTGGGGTAGAGAGTTTGAAGATGAGTTCTCAACACTGCGGCACGACCGACCGTATACTGTCTCGTAAGTTGAGACCCCAAGATATTTAATATCTGCTTTTTTACGTAGTATTCTTTTACTAACCAATCTTGGACGCATTTAAAGGATGGCAAGCGCGGGTCCAAATACCAACGGTTCGCAGTTCTTCATAACCGTCGAGAAAACTGTGAGTAGATATTTACAAAATTGCTCCTTTGCTTGATTTACAAGTAAGGATAGATTACTAACGCCTTGAATGACTCTCTAGCCGTGGCTCGACGGAAAACATACTATTTCGGCCGCGCGATTCAGGGCCTCGATGTCGTTGTCAAGATATCCCAAGCCCGCGCAGTCAACGATAAACCATTAAACGACATTAAGATCATCAATATTGATATTAATTGATTGAATATACATGATATCAGGCAGGAGCTGTTTTTTCTCGTATGTTTTATATACAAGATACAAGTAGTAATTAAATGTAATTTATTAAATTTCATCTGCAACAGTAAACGAATCAGAGGTGCCCGGAACCTCGCGTACCGTTCTCACTGTGGAATGTACGGTGGGAAAAACTAACCGTTGCCGAGGTTTATTTTTGACTAACGGCCACGCATGCATATATATTCCCTATTCGCCGTGAGCTGCTGCTCTGCGGGTTTTTGTTCGTTCCTCAGCTGAAAACGTGAACAGTCAGAATATCGTCGTGATTGCCTCGCCGCCCACAATAATCTTCATCGCCATTCTATCGAATTCACAATTAATAGCCTTTTCGGATTTTCAAGCGCAAAATTCAAATCGTATTCAACGCGATGTCTGAACCAATTATTGTCGATCGAGTACGTTCTTCTGATTAAATAGATGAATCAATAATTTCTCGTTCCAATACGTTTATTTGCGATAGGCCACTAAAATTAAAAGCAGTCGCACAAACCGGTTCTTGTGATCACGATAAACCGCCCGAGTCGCAAGAACGCTGTAGATAGAGACACAGCGGAAGGCTATGGAAGGCATTTAAGCGTTCGACACGGATGATGAGGTATACAATTTTTCCATTTGAGTATACGATTTGAATATTTTTGGATAACAACTCGCGATCGTCTAGAATATCGTTCGCTGACAATTCCTTTATTCCTAATTTTGTGTCTATAAGATGACGGTAGCCGTTTTAACGGGAGCGGGTTCGTTCATTCTTATTCTCATCCCAATAAATCATTCTAAATGTTTACTCGAAACAAACGGTGATTGATCTTGCGAATCTTCGGTCGAATCAGGGGGAACGTTCTGCGCCGGTGCTGGTAAGAATTCTTTTGTAAATGAGAAATGGCCAATAATTAAGAAAAGCACAGGAGGATGCTAAATATAACTTCACATATAACAGACTTAAAGTCAATGTCCTCGTCAGCTAGCATAACCTGATAGAATTTGAACCGCAGGCAAATCTACTGAGTACGATATGAATGATTGCGGGCCGATGGGGTATATAAAAATAATTGATTATATAGGAATAATTGGTATTATTCCGGGAGATTACTGAGTGACGTTTGTAACTTGACAGACCAACGAGACTCCTCCTTTCTAAACCCGTTATAGCTGCCGTTCTGGATTTGCCGTAGCAGGCGGCCTCGAGCTTGCCGCATGGTGCGACCTGCGCGTTGCGAGCGAGGACGCGGTCTTTGGGTATGTTTACCCAGAGCTCTCCCAATGCTCTATATTTTTCTTCTTAAAAAAAAAAAATCTCTATTAAATAATTATATTTGATACAGCGTCTTCTGCCGTACAAAGGGCGTTCCGCTGATTGACGGCGGAACAATCCGGCTTCCGCGATTAATTGGCCAATCGGCCGCCATGGATATGATACTCACGGGACGGCCGTGTCTGCTAGAGAAGCTAAATCGCTAAATCTAGTAAACTACCTCGTCCAATCTAAGAGCGAGGTTTTGGATCAGGCCATCAAACTTGGGAAGCAGCTGGCTGAGCTTCGCAGACGTGTATGCTGAACGACAGGCTCAGTGTGCTCATCAGCTGCGTGGGAACCGCGGCGGATGAGAAGTATGATAAGCATAGTATGCATAGAAGCACTGGGAAGGGAAATAAAGGGATGACCGCACCGGTGTGGAAAGTGGTGCCGAGGCGCTCAAGCAAGAGCTTGCGAGGGAGTTTGAACTAGGCATGAAAACTATCAGAGGGGCAGGATTTGGGAAAGAGGTTAGGAGATTTGTAAATAAGGATAGTAAGCTTTAGAAAGGATTTAGTATCATATCTTCTTTTCTTTCTCTCTCTCTATTATTTAATTTATTTTTTATTTTTTTATATAACCTCTTTGTCGCGGTTTCTCGTCAAGCCAGGTCTTTTCCATGTATTTCTAGACACATATCGTCGATTGCCATATACGTTATCGTCACTCCGGCATACCAACTTATTTCTGGACCGGCATTCTGAGTTTCTAGTCTTTGTGCTAGCTAAGCGTGCTAGTATAGCAGCTGCTTATAAACCATTCAATAATAACCCAAACCCTATTTTCTCAATGATCACTCTGGTTTACAAAGAACCCTCGGACTTTTCAACTTGCACAGCCAATTATAAAGAGCCTGTATTCTGAATAAACACTTAAGGTCACACTCATTACGATCTTTCAAAGCTTTCAAAGACCCCCATACCAAGAAATGAGCCCATTACAGGATGAGGTTCCCGGCCCAGTACCAATCCGACAACGACATCTGGGTAGGGTAAAGCATAGCATTCCACCTCGCACATGCAGGAACGATGTATATCTTCAGGGAATGCCTTGCGGAATCTCGTATCTCGATCTACGCCAAAGACTAAAGGAAAGGAAACAATTAATACCTCTAATTTTAAGCGGGCTTGAACCTTCAAACCTGGGGATAGAAACATAAGCAACCAAGATATTCGGCTGGATTGCGTCATTGACCTCTTGCTCCTGGTCCGATTCATCTTCCATACCTAAGTTAAACCGCCGTGGTATTCGAGTGGCGGGAAGAATTTGTTCCTCAGGCTCCTGTCGCAGAGGATAGCATCTTCGTCGGAGGATCCATCGGTCGTGCTGCTTCTAAACCATTGTCGTTATTGACAAAGCGGCAGATGTTGATCTCGTCGAGCGAGCTCCACTGGCCAGATCCTGGAACGGTATAGAGCATCTTCCGCTTGTTGCCATCATCGTTCCGTTCAAGTACTCATCAAGGCCGTCAAGCTGCCATTCCTCGGCGGCCCGTCAGTGAGGAAAGTTTCGTAGTTGTGAACCGAGCTCGCGCTTCCATCATCATCTAGAAGCTGGAGCGATCCATCACGGCCGATAACTCTCCTTGACGTACATGTGAACGATACCGACGGCGAGCTGTATGTCCATTTGTTCCGTTGGCGGAAAGCGCGCGAATGAATAGCGAACCGTTTTTGCTGCCATCTTCGGTTGAGATGGAGACACCGATGAGGTCTGGTATCCTTCCCACATAGCGACCCCGGATACGGCAAGTGTATCGTTGCGGCGCGCTCAGCTTCCGTCATTGCCGTGAACTTAAGTGGCACAAGTCATCCAGTACGTTTGGTGATACTGTGAACAGCCATAGATCATCTCCGTACGCACAAGCAACCCGCAAGCCTCGCCTGAGGTCAGGAGCAGAGGCATATATCCTAGGCATTCCGTCGTTTCCAGCGAGTCGGGGCCGACAAAGATGGCTTTTTGACCAGCTTGAAAGGCTCCCCGAGAGGTGCATCCGAACCAAGGCACAGCTTCTTCGTGATCGGATCTGTGAACAAAACGAAAGTTCCGTCGCTGATTGTATCGCTTGATAGTGATCGTTCTGCAGCCGCGGATCGGCATTGCCCAAAAAAGGGTCCTCAAAGAGCTGGAGCTGGTGTTACTGTCGCTAGAGTCGGGCGTTCGGAAGGATGGGAGACTCGAAGATGAGATAAGTCTAAGCTTCCTCACAGGGTCGATCCCTTCCTCGCTGGCAAGAAATACAGAAATCCGAGGTGCAGAGAGGGAAACCACCGGTTCTGGAAGTGACAATCAACATACAACGGCTTACAAATGGCTAAATAAGAACGAATATCGAGGTCTTGTTTGTTTACCTGGTTTTGACAGGAGTGCACGTCGACCCAGTGTAGCTCAATGCCCGTGCGGCACCCGAACGCAACGCATCTCCTCTGTGAGCCAATTGCTACTGAAATTGGGTGGTCATCTTCAACCCCCAAGTTGCGATATATGCTCGTGAGTCTACCATTCACGAGGTCAAAACAATCCCCATTCGACCTTCCAGGGCACCGCAATCGCCATCCGGTTATAGGTCGTATCCATGCTCGCGTTCAGCGCTCGCCTGGGGCACATGATTGACCACTGCAGCGCAATATGGTCGCTAATAATCGATACACGTATATGTAGTAGCCCTCAACAGCATCAAGTAGCGCTGACAGTTGGATACGGTCATCCGAGTTACGGTAAGGATGCTGCTACTGCTAGATGCTCCATTCGTATTGCTTGATATGTCCGTGACATCCAGCAAGGTAAAGTCGGCAGCACTTTCGGAGAAGGCCGAGAGGTCAACCTCCATCTGAACACGCTTGGATAGCTGGGCTATGAAGTCGGGTCCGACTATCTTTATCGATCGTTTCATCCAGTGTCCAGCCTGCCATTTTGAGTTTAGAATGCAAGAGGTTCTCATTCATTGAGGATAGTACCAAGATCGAGAGAGCATCCTCGCAGCAGCGAAATCATTTATGTCCTCAAGGTAACCCAGCATCTGTTGGATAATTTCCACAGCAACTTATGGAACGCATTGTTTAGCAATGGCCAATATATTCCCTCCGAGACCCGTTCGGTACATATCGACCTTAGAAGAGCGCCAACCTCCGGAATTCCAGGGTAGGTCTCAAGGAATTGTTTGTTTCGAGCGCGTGGAAAAGAGTTTCTCGAGACCTGAATCTGTAACCGCTGGACCATCTTTAAAATGGAGATGATATCGGCACCACGCTGCCACGCTGAAGCCTGCCATTTTGAGCATGTGTGAGATTACGTCCTCAGGCACAAACCTAATGGGGAGAGAATGTTCCAGGAGCGTAGGCGTTCACAACCACCGGCTGAGCTGTCGATAGTGACCTTGGCATCGCTCATATTGGTTTCGGTACCTCAGGATAGTCGACGTAAAGCAATTCTTCCTTTTGTGGATTTTCTTCGTCCGGGTATTTCGAAGCTCACAGACTCTGTCTCCTAGCAGTATTGTCCTCGTCGAATATCGGAGGCTGGGGGATTCTTGATGAGAACGGGAGCGAGGTGGACGTGGAGCTCCAGGTTGTTGAGGTCGGTCGTGTGTACTATTGGCCTATTCCGTGAATCCAAGGGACGGAGTGACGGTTTAGCCCTTGAGTTAGTGAATTGGATACCATAAACCCGGTAGGGTAAGTTAAAAAAAAGGAAAGAGAGAAACAAAAAAGAGAATTTAACATATAATCCTTTTTTGTTTTCCTTTTCCTTTCTCACCTCGACTCCACGCGATATAAAGAGGTCTATGGTAATCGTTTGGGCGCCACGAAGGACAAGAGACATCGAGCTCTTTCTAAACCACGGTAAGAAGAGGCCTAGTGATCGAAGGAAGACTGGCCAATAAGAAGAACGAAGTAAAAGATGGAAGACGAAATGAAATGAAACGAACGTGTGGCAATAACTCAAAATATTCAAGAAGAAAGCTCCTTGCTCTAAGAGAACTCTGAGTATTTCGACTCTCGCGCGCTTTCTATGTAGGGAGTCTTCAGCATGCCATACTAACAGCGCATCTTTATTCTTTTCCTCGTGTCTTTCTTGCTGAGACTGAACAACCATTGATAGTGTTACGCATTAATCTTGAGACAAGTGAGCTCTCTTTTCTAATATTACTAGAGCGAGTAGTGTAAGTAGGTGTGTATCAAGCCTGATGCCGATGCAAAGGAAGGGTGTTGAGACGTCAACTCTACTAAGGCTAAACCCCGACTCTCGAAGATAATATAATACCTAAAGTACATATACTTTTCTACATAATATAATAATAATAATAATAATAATAATAATATTCAAGCCCGGAGTGCACAGATCTAGAGTGTAGTATTTAAAAAACCACTATACCCTACGGGACCACTGCCGATTAGTACCATATACACTTTATATAAATATATAAATATATAAATATATTATTACATCAAGGGAGTATTCAATGGTAATGAAACCAAAAAGAAGAGAAAGAAAAAAGACATCACACAATTTACTATATATTGCAACACTAAAATAGAAGAGTGAGGTAGTAGAGAAAAAGTTGTCTATATATACATGCAAGGCCTAACACTTCCTTTGACCTTGTCTAATTGTGCTTAGGTAGGTAGTACTAGTTATAGGAAAGACGTTTCCTCAAAAGATCTCACCCGTATTAGAAAGGATCTTACCGCTATCGCTTAAGAAGCTTGAATAGAACCTTTGCACTTGGAATAGCTAGATATATATCATCGATTATCTATACGTAAAAAAAATATTTACCTTGATTTTATTATACGATTAAATATTTGAAAGTGAACTTACTTAAGTAAAAGGTGTAATATTAAATATATAAAGACATGATTATAAACCTTCAATGGTTTTTAAACTAAGTATACATCTGGATAACGAATTATCGCAGCTTTAATTGCGCGGATAGGTCGTCTTAAGTAAGAACTGTCGAGTTACAACATTTTAAACCTGCTAGGTAATAATATTTCGCTACAAAACCGTGCCAAACGTGTGGATTTGCGCTTGCTATCAACAACTTACCATGCTCCAGCATCATTACATAACTAGATACGCTTCTATAATAACACCAACAATATCAAATAGTTCCATGTCCCAAGTCTACAGTCCTTAAGATTTGATAATTCTTTCTCCCTTTTTTTTTTTTTTTGGCTTCCGAAAAGTTTGTACTACGTCGGTTTGGTGGTGGAATGTTTCATCCATACTTTTATTGATTTTTTTTTCTTATTCTCTGTCCGACTAGATGAAATACTAATAAATAATAATAAAATAAAGTAAGATACCTCAAATTCCTCCGTCCTGTTTGAAATTATTCCCCACGATTTGGATATCGGCTGGGCGGATGTTACCAAAGCAGTTACCAGTAAAATACTTACCAGAAAGTTACGCTCCACAAATGCAAGCAAGCAACTTTCAGGAACTTCTTGTTTCACCATCCATAGCATCGCTATTGGTTGGCGCGCGGCCTGGCCATCTCTATGCACGCCATTGACTAGGTCGTAGGTTCTTTTGAGCACCATGGTAACCCCTGCCATCACTGCTGCGCTGCTGGCAAAAAGCAAGACCCGCTGCTTGTGTCGAAGTTCCAGCAGAGGTAAGCGTACCAATTGTTCCGCGAATGACAAAGCTCCACCCAGAAGTAATACATGATCGCGATGGAGGAGGCAGTTGTGCAGGCGGTTCTAGTCTGGACAGTCCACGGCGGGCTGAGGAAGAATAGGTCGATCAAGAGGAGCGCGGCTGGGAACAGATGGAATCCAAGGTAGGAAATCATGGCAATCGAGATTGTTAGAGAGCATTGACGAAATTTTTAGTTTGTTTCTCTTTTTTTCTTTTCAATAAGTACTTCCGAAAAATCCCCTACATCTCTAGGGTGAGATAAAAAAAAAAGGAACTTTTTCTTCAAGTTTTCCGTTTCTTCGTTTTCTTCCAGCGCCTCGAAAACCCAGACGTGGGTGGCCAATAGGTATGAGCTGTTGTTTCTTGAGGCATTCCTCCGTCCCCACAAGACGAAAATAAAAGTTGAAGGGCTCCTCCCGTAGGGCACCTCGTGTCTGGCAGGCTTTTGACATGCAATCGGCGCTGATTTTTTAGGGATTCCTCCTCCTTGGCAACCCGGAAGATTTTTACAAGCGAAGAAGAAAAGAAAGAAAGACCTAGAAGAAAAATTTTTTGTCTTTTCCTCCTTACCTGACCATATATCTAGAACGATCCAGTCTGGCATAACCAGCGCGGGATTCTGAAAATACATTATAGAACTGTTAGTTATCTAACATCATATCGAGCTCGTACTGGAAGGGTGAGAAGGATATCAAGAGGATTCCTTACGTACTATCTGATCCACCCCTCGCATATCCATTTCATCCGACAAAAAGCTCAGCTACCTTGCACACAAGTACCCGCTAACAAAAGCGAAGGGCAAAAAAAAAGAAAAAAAAAGTGTTCGGTGCTTGAAGCATGTCTCATGAAAGGCGAAGGAAAAAAGTTTCCGCTCGAGACACCCCCATATCGAAAGCCCATAATCGAAAGTCTGCAAGGCGCAATGAAGATATTTTGACAAGGCATTAAAAAAAAAAAAAAAAAAGGGAATTAAACATTTGGAGCCGCTTGTTCGGGCGATCCTATTAAGCGGATCATATACTTTTTTTAAAAAATGTTTTTCCCTTCCGCGGACAAAATAGCGGTAAAATCCGTAGGTACTTTACTTTCTATGTGCAGATCTGTAGGTTGGAGAGAGCTCGACAGTGCAAGATATGATTAAATGCAAACAGCCAACGCAATGAAACTATCCGTTTTAATACTCCAGTAGAGGAGGGAAATCTACCTCCATTGGTGCGCTGGCACCGAAGAACGTTCTTCACGGCAAACAAGCGTGACACAGACTGACGTCTGCGAGCAATCCAACCGTGAAAGTTGCGCAAGCAAGAGTCAACCCAATAATCCTAATTAACCTTCTCGTTAAATTACGTCCTTGAAGAAGGCGGTTCTGAAAAAAAAAGAAAATAAAACGCTTCATTCGTTCAATCTCAAGCTTGACCTTAAAATTCGATGTGGGAAATTCCGGAGGATAAAAAAAAAATTTTTTTTTGCCACTCAGCCTTATCTGGCCTTACGGTAGGTTTTCCTTTTTTCTCCAGTGGGGAAAGATGCTGGTGGGACGTAGGACCTACGTGAGATACTTAATTTAATGTCAGTAATATCAAAACTGGAAGGAAATACAGTGAGAGGGAATAAGTAGCTGTCTTGCATACTTGGAAATGCCAGCCAAAACTGTCCTCACAATTGAGTTATTTTCTGCAAGCCATAGGTATGACCTGCACGAACGGCACGGTGAGTTGTAAGCCTTCATGTAAGAAAAGAAAAAGAGATACTGGAGAAGGGGGTTTTCCTCCCCAGAAAAATCGGGGAAAATGATGGTGTGATGAGTAAGTACTTGCAAACAATACCAGCCCGAGAGACTAGATTGCGAAAAAAAAAAAAAAAAAAAAATAGAATACATCACTTGAATCGGAGATTCGCGTTCTAAAGAAAATGTTGGGGAGGAGGGGGGGGTTCCTTGCTCTCAGGTCTTGCACAGGGTTATCAGCGACTTAAGCAACACATACATGAAAGGCAGCGGAAAAGGTTCTTGATGGAGACCGCATGCGCTGCAGCGGATGGAGCGCAATGGGAGATTCAGTGTCCATGTTTTCTCCTTGTCGAATATCGAACTTGTCGGATGAATATGTTTCTGAGGACGCCGACGATAAGGTAGCCAGAGTTTTTCTCAGCTATCGTAAAGAGGAAAAAAAAAAAAAAAAAAACTCAAGTAACGAGTAAAAAGCGAAGACAAATAGATATATATAAAGGACACAAAAACTACTATTATTGAAGAACTAAATTGCTTAATAATATACCATTCCAAGCGTTATTAAAAGGCCGGGACGATGTCTCACTTTTTTTTAAAAAAAAAAAAAAAAAAAAAAATAACTGGCGGTTACTTTGAATTTTCTCGTTTATATGTTATATGTTTATACCTACCTGCCCCTTATATTTATATTTATATTTTATGAGAACTTTCCCCGTACTTCAGCTACCCACCGTATCAGTCCCTAGATATATCGCTTTCTTATCATGTCAGGGTCAACTTGATGCCTTCTCATTGCGGGAAGTGTAGGTTTTACTTACCAATAAAATCGCAGACCTCTTCGAGAATGCCTTTAAATTCCCTGTGGATACCAAGTAGAGGTAAGTACTCAAGTAGCTAGAGACCTCCACGTAAAGGTAGGAGGAGTACTAAAAGGTTTTTATTTGGGTAGGAGGAAATGCGGATTTATACCGTGTTGTGCCGGTACGCGGCAGAGGTAGCCAATCTTCAATTTATCCGAATATCTCCAGCTTATGGGATCCTCAGATATAACGCTTAGATGACACTTCTTTTGACCGTCTAGGTATTAACGGTACTTCAAAGATATCATTATTAATATTTTATAATTTTATTATATTGTTTATTTTATTTTTAATTTTTTGAAATCAAAATAAACCAAATACCTTTTACCTCTTACTAAGTTGTGGCAACAGTCCATAATAAGCGAAAATGGCTTCCTCTGCCGGGACTCGAGAGCCGCATCCAGTGACTCGGTTAAATATTTGTGAGCAGATATACCTAGGTGCTAAGTAGTTACTAAAGAATAAATAAATAAATAAAAATAATTAGTGTATATCCGGCTGTCTCTCCTTTAAACCCCTTTTGTTCTTCTACTATGGTATCAGGGACAACTATTATGATGATTTCAAATGATCTTGCAACTGATCGATCCCAAGTGCTATGTATCTCAAGCACGTAGAAGTAATGCAGTTTAGGAAACCCAGGCTCTCCTTCTTCTCCTGCTGGTTCTTTTCTATTTTTTTTCTCTCCTACAACTACACTCTACGCAATAGGCTGGAAATCTCAGTCCGAATTCTAGAACCATTGAGAGCACTCACATCCGCATCCAGCTCGCCAAAAGAAATACCGATGAAAACCGATATACAAACATCCGGCCCTCTCAGGGTCTGTACTCTAGGCTCCCTCGCTTGAAGACCGGAAAAGGTAAGCTGTTGAGAAACGTGTTCTTATGTATACCACAGCGTTTCCCCCACCCTGCCTTATGAAACACATCCTTCAATGGACGGCATTCTAGAAGGAAGAATTTAAGCTTAAAAAAAAAAAAGCGCAGTGACATCAACCAAACACGATTGCCGCCAAAACGAGTAGGTCCATGCGATGTCCAGTGAGAGTGTCCGCTAGTTTATTTGCTCGCTTTCAATTTTAACGAGATCGCAGGGAAAAGGGTACAAAATAGCTGCAAGATTCAGAATACCAAGTACTTTTGTCGCTACTCATTACTATTTCTTTTCTTTCCTTTTTATTCGTCTTTCTTTTTCTTTCTTCCGTTTAATTCTACAGCCAGGGCTATTAGCGTCATTTTTCTAGGCGTTGAGGTTCAAAATATTTTAATCTTATTTTT